>APFE030391293.1:7379-70353 GCA_000404065.3 Pinus taeda | reverse complement strand
CCCGCCAACATGTCAGGGGATCTCCCCAGTAAGAAGTCCCAACTAAACCTCAGACCGTTTGGTGTGGGAGTCCCAATAGTGGGTAGTATGGTATCGCCTTGACCGTGATTGCGCACAGAGGCAAGCAAGATGTCCTTGTTGGTAGCAAGGGTGTTACTAGCGCAACAATCCAGGGAAGGTGCATGAAGGATTCTAACACACAGAAGGTGGGATGAGTGCACCCCTTGGAAACCTGTGGAAACACGTGGCTTGGAAGGGAACACGCGAGCAAAGATGCATCACAAACTGGAAGGCAGGTGAACAAACAATCCAAAGTGATGGTTAAACCAACTGCACATCTCAGTAAGATTCATATATACATATACAGAAAAAGTCTATACATACATGCGTAAGCAAACAACTACATATATCATTCGAGTAACCAAGATAACTCAAATACAATAACAACATATGCATGAAACGTGTTGGCTCTGTTATATTAAGAAGTGAAAGTTCCAATCATACAGTACAATCATAACCAACACTAGTTAACAGAACGTTACAGTCACTGCCGCCTACTCGTCCAAAGAGATGTACTAGCTCTGCACTATGGAGAAGTCAAGGCTCGTTACAGTACTCTCCAAGATTTCTCTAAGATACTCCTATCAGAAGCTTGGCTGCCCAAAAGCCTGTACAATGAGTTATGAGGTTCTATAAATAGCAAAGGGTGGGGTGACCCTTGACATTCCCCTTTGTGACTGTTCACCTACCCTCATGACTCTTCGACTACTTAATGATAGTTACATTCAACTATCGACACTTGGACTTTCACTTCGCAAGATGTGACATACAATCTACACATGTACCCATGTGAGACAAAATAGGCTTGAGCAAGCCATGTAAGACATCACTAAGACTCAGACAACTGTCGGAAGACCAACTCTTCGACATCCTCACGATGATCGACGGTGGCGAACTGATGCCAAGCTTGGTAGTCCATGATGGTGTCCATGTACTCTATGGTGACATTTTTCTGGAAACGAACTCTTGCCTCTGTTGCATCCGAGTACATTGATTTGGCTCCTCTGTCCAACTCATCTAAACATGCACATCATCGTCTTGAGTGTGGTCGAACCAGCGACATACTGATGCATAGTATCTGCGCTAGTGGCTATGCGCATCAACTCATCAAAGTAAATGTCCAACTCCAGTCGGACTTCATTCTTTGTCTTTGCCTCGGTGAGTGTCCCAATGGATGGGATCGCATGCACGTGCACAACAAAATCCATGCTTCTGAACACCCGTGCATGTGAAGCCTTCAAACTAGTGATAAGCTGCAAGAGTTCCTCATAGTTCCGGATCTAACTCCGTATGCATGCCTTCAACTCTACTGCCTTATGCTTCATCAACTTGGGCAAGTGTAATGGGGCTCCCTTGCATCTCATTGTCCATGTTTGCATGCGGTCGATGGCAATGTGAAAATCTGACAAGATGTGTGCTCTCCTAGCACAGCGCTGCTGCCAACCGTTGAGATGGACCACTAACTTATGCACGGTGACAAATCTGGAATACAACATTAGCATGACTATTTCAAGAGATGATATCTCATTCAATATTGCTCTCTTCAACTCTGTTCTAGCGCATGTTGTAACTTGTTCTCCTCCCTGCTTGGCAGTCTGTAACTCCTTAGCCATTCGCTCGTTCTCTGCTATCAAGAAGCGAACAGTAGAGTTGTTGGCTTCAACATATGCTCTGGTAGCATCGACCAATGTTGTTGGATGCTTGCCCGCGTCAGATACGATCACTCATTCTTCAAATTGCACAAGAGATGCGTGGACATCCGAAGTAGTCACTCTGCGCAATTGCACAACTCTATGCCGTGACTCGTCGAATGATATGTTGTGCATCTCTACTTCCGGATTGTCTTCAAGGATCTCGGTGTCTCCTTGATCGCTCAGGACTTGCTCTGCTTCCGGATTTGGTGAAGTCGGTGGGTTGACCTCTTGGTTGTAAGGCATGAGGTCAATATCTTGTTCTGACTCTTGCTACTCCGTCTCTGTATCCATTTGCTCGAGTATCTGTTCAATCTCTTGAGCAAAGTCCTGCTCCTGCGACTGCTCACCCTATCTGCTTTGTGCCAGCTGCTCAGATGAGTCTACAACCTGTATGGGCACAGTTTCATCAATCTGTGCATGTTGTGCCTCCTATTGTGTCTATCCCTGGTGCACTTCCTTCTCCTTTCTACACAACTCTTGTTCTTCCCGGAGTTGCTACTTCAACTCTTGCAACTCATTCATTGTTTCCTCCATCCTCTGTTTCTCTCTCTTCCTTTACGCGTTCCTCCTGTCGCGTTATCGCCTCTTCGCCTCTCTCTCCAAAGATGCTTTCTCCACAAGTGGGTTTGCTTTGAACTTGCAGCGTTGTTTTGTCGTTGCGTTGTCAACAACCTTTCTCTTGCCTTTGTCATGCGCAAGTACGTTACCCTCTGCTGCTGCTGATGATGGTGCTCTCTGAGCTGTTGCTTCCTTCTGCTTTGAACTTGTAGCGTTGTTCTGTCGTTGCGTTGTCAACAACCTTTCTCTTGCCTTTGTCATGCGCAAGTACGTTACCCTCTGCTGCTGCTGATGATGGTGCTCTCTGAGCTGTTGCTTCCTTCTGCTTTGCCAACCATTCCACAACTATGCCGACCAGTTCATTGAGCCTAGAGAAGCTACGACATTGTCTCCATTGGTATTCCTCAGGCCAATGACACGCCCCACGGATCCATGGAAACCAAACTCTCGAACAATTTTCTTTCACCAAGCAATGCGGGTCGTACAGATTGAAACTCCTAATGTTGAAATTAAATCTATTGAACTCATCGGTCTCGGCATTAGCATGCTTAAGATTTCGTATCTCGTACAACCTGATCCGCAACGAAAGAGCGAGCCAGGGTGCCTTCTTCTTCCGATGCAGTCTAGCTGACAGTCCTATCGAGATGTGGTATGACACTTCTTGCATGACGAGCTTTTCCATGGCAAACTTTGGTAAAACATGCGGAGGCTCCTCCACGATGTACATCCGTATGAAGGTGTCAAGGGGTAAGGCAAACCAATCCGCTATGTCGATCAATGCCTCCATTGCTGCCTGCAACATGCAAGGTGGATCCTGCTCAAATATCAACTTGTACACCGGGGCGACAAAATGGTTTGAAAACTGTGTGATGACTCTGCGGAAGCTACATTTGGAAAACAATCTACAGTAAGTGTGTACAGAGGTTTCCGCTAATGTCCATGCCCAACTCCAGCCTGGGAAGTGCTAACAAGCATAGATTGCATCCAAAATCTATGCATACATGTATATCTCTGCTTGCTGGCCTTTGGGTGGCTATCAGGCTTCTGTTACCTATTCCTTCAGCTTGTGAGCCAACATGTCGAACCAGTTGCATTGTCTGCCTTCACTAGCCAGTTGGTCCAACGCGATCACCCAACTTTGCAGGAACGTTTTCGTGTTCTCTTGGTCGTATAAGCGGCATGCGAAGATGACCAAGTACTAATATGCCTTCCGCAGTATCTTCGTCTTGTAAACCTGGTTGGGTGTCGTCCTGAACTTGGTTGGCTCCTTCACCCAACTCTTCAAGATATCCCTGGAGTTTTCACTGTTGTTGGGTCTACTAAACGGTGTCTCCCATTATGATCACCGGCTGCGGCAAGTGGTACATCTGTTGATAGTCCTGTCCCCTGAATGTAGCAAGCTTTGTCCCGCTGATACTACTTAACACCTTCGTCTCAGGATCAGTGCGCGAGACGATCCATGGAATCATGTCTGTGTGGAAACGCAGGATACCTACATGCAATCTGGTACAAGCCAATCTTGTGAATATTCACATAGATCCTGCCGCCTTCCAGATCTTCCCCAAATGTGCCTGAGAATGTATCATTGATGTCCTGCCATTTCAACTTGATGTCTTTGTTTATGAGCAACTTGGTGTCTTCATGAATCGGCAAACTCATAGACACTTGCTCAACTGCATCTCCAGTTGCGCTTCCGACGATGTCCTTTGACCCTGCTCTCTTGGAGGCCATTGAACTTGAACTGAGAGACAGATAAACACATGTTCTACCTGGAGACATGGCGACATTCATGGCAAGAAATCTATCAGTTGAAAACCAAAGCAAACTTGACGACTGACATGCAACATACCTTGGAGACTAACAGAAAGGATTGTGCAATTTTTACTGGGACGTCGAGAGACTAACAATAAGGATTGCGCAATTTTCACTGGGAGGTCGGGAGACTGACTACTGGAACTGCGCAAAAGACAGTCAGGACTATCAGGAGGCTCACTGGCTGCTGGAATTGCACAGTGCGCAATCCAGGTTGACCTGTTAGGGGATGAGATTGCGCAATGCGCAATTTAAGTCAACAAAGCACGCAGGCCCAGACACTGCATTATGCAACTTTCTGGGCCAGCAGAGCACTGCCTCTTAGATTTGCGTAGAGCAGGCCTGGAGGGCAGTGTTTGGCCAGTTTTGTGCATTTTCTGGAAGGAAGGTAGAGCCTTTCCTCTCAGAAATGCACAATGATGTCTGGGTAAGGCAAGCCCTGGGCCAAGGTTGCACAAACCCATCGACGGGCAACTGAAAACAGATGAAGCTTCGAATGTATGGTGAAATTGATTGTAAGCAAGAGCGAATGATCATGCATGAAAACAGCGAATGCAAGATTTGGAAAACGGGAAAACATGTATGCGTGCAAAACGGGTCCCTACAACGGCGACTGTCGTTGCAAAAACAATGTC
This sequence comes from Pinus taeda, assembly GCA_000404065.3. Taxonomy (NCBI): domain Eukaryota; kingdom Viridiplantae; phylum Streptophyta; class Pinopsida; order Pinales; family Pinaceae; genus Pinus; species Pinus taeda. Next base: position 65,594 of record APFE030391293.1, on the reverse strand, counting down.
ATGCATGCAACTGCAGTGAGATGCAAACGAAAACCGAAACATGCTTGTACAGGCTAACATGCATGCAAACAACAGCAAGCGTTCATTGAAATCAAGCAGTTAGCACTCACACAAGCCAAAACACAAAAACCAAAAGAAAAGTTGCAAAAGACATGTAAAGCAGACTTATCCGGAAAAAGTTGAGTTGAATGTGCCAACGACTCCTATATGCAATGTGGGATGTCAGATCTCTAAGATCGATGTGAAGAATGAGCTCTACAGCGTCGAATAAATAAGTTTGAGGCTCATGACGCGCATGCCACAAATCTAGCAAAAAGCGACACTTGGAGGGCACTTTCTAAAACGATCTTTGCGTGTAACTTCTAGCTGCTAAAAATAGATCCCTAAAATATATGGATGCTTTTTGCATGTTGCTTTTTGCTATTTTGGGAGAAGCAGCTCATGCATGCAAATCACTTTCGCTTGGTCCCAGAAGGAACCAGTCAACATGAAGGCACATGCATTGGTCCGCAAGCCTGGGATGAAAATTTGTGCACTTTCTGGGTTGAGCAAAGTCGGTTGTCCCTTAGGCATTGCGCAATTTTTGGGCTGAGCAAGTCACTACCTCCCAGAATTGCGCAATTTTTAGACTGAGGCCTAGTGCCAGGTCAGATTGTGCAGTTTGCTGAGGGAGGATTGTTTGACTGTTCTACGCAATTATGGAGGTCAGCAGGCATCCCAGCAGATTTGCGCAATTTCTGGAGGGAAAGTTGGTTCCCCTCCAAAATTGCACAATTTTCTGGGGGAGCTGCTCAGCCAGCAAATAACCTAAGTCTGAGATGGCAGCCTGTGAAGGCAGTGAAGCAAACTAACATGCACAGGCTGGCTAACCACTAAAAATCAACTGAAACCTATGTACTTGACAGTGCAAGACATGCTGCTAGGGAAGGTTGGGAGGCTCCAAAACGAAGCTAAGGCAAAATTTTGGAGGGTGTTTGTAGCCGCTACAACAGAACCTCATACAAGTTGAAGTCCCAACACCTTAACGACATAGTCTACGTCTACTACAATCTTTGATTGTGGGTGAGGCAACTTCAGAGGACACCTGACATGGAAGCCATCTCATTGGATGGGATTGACACCACTACTACATGGAGGTTGAGATCGAGAGGCCTATCATGGAATCGACCCCTTATTGGTTAGAGGAGGAAGGTAGCAACTGCAGGGGAGAGAGTGGTAAAGCAAAAGGAGGAGCGATAAGAAGAGGAGGTGACACCACCTACCATGGTCACCAATAGAGAGCATAGTCTACCTCCTACTTCTAGAGGACATTAGAGTCCAATGCTAGCCCAGGGGCCTTCTTCATCTAAACTAAAAGCCATTACATTTTCTCGCAAAAGGGGCAAGAGTAAATCATTAATTACATAGTGGTTCATTTCATTGTATATGACTGATGATATGCGATACATTTATTATACTTTTTGTTGATATTTTGAGGCTGAGTTAGGACTTAGGATTCAAGACATAATTCATTGTTATGTGTGATGTAGCACTAGACATATTACACATCTTATATATTAGTTTCCTTTTCATATTTATGTGTCAATGCTCTAATTTAGATACTAAAAATTTGAAAAGAAATGAATATATATATATATATATATATATATATATATATATATATATTACCGATGTTTTGCTGATTTTTTCTAGACTTTTATGAATTTTGCTTTTCCTGGACTCTGCCTGATTTTATCTCGATCGTGATGTTCGTAACATTCGTTAAACCCACTATTGTACTTCATTGTATTTATTCCATTTTGGGCCTATTATTGCAAAATATAACACCTTAGTGCAAATACTCACTAAGCAACCTAGATTGAGCACAACAATGGGAGCATTATCATTGTCACCTCAACTACTCCCCTCTTTTTCGCAATTGGAAACAATCCACCACAAGGGTGGCTTCCCTAGTAGATCTTAGAGATCAAATATTCGAATTAGGTGTAGGCTAGATGACACCTAAGGGTTTTACAACTAAATTTCACCAAAGGATAAGTATTAAGGTTTTGGGTGATTTATGGTTTAATTCCAAGAGAGCAAGTACAAGTGTTCATATGGATCAATCTAAAGGGCTTAGTTTTACCAATAGAGGCTTAAATAGGTTCCCAAAATATCCAATCAAGAAATTACACTTGGTTGTAATAAACTAGGGTTTTAACAAACAATTTACAACATGCAAATAATCTATAACAACAATGAAATAAGCCCTAGAATCTATGATAACTAAGTGCAAAATAAAGGCTAGATAAAGGGTAAATAAATGAACTAATTACAACAATTTTCAGTGGTTGAAAACACAACACAATAAACCTTTGATGTCAGCCCTAATTTGGGCCAAAAAATGCATGTAAAATGATATTTTTACTTTTACAAATAGATGCATACACATTCTAACCCTATCACAATAATATCTAAGGCAAATAATGTTGAAAATACATGATTTTGCTAAAACCTAACCCTAGTTTATGTGAAAATTCGAGAATCCCACCCGAATGTACTACTGCAACAACTTATTAAACTTCTCCTATTTGTTAATATCTTAAACACATTATTTATTGCTTCCTACAACAAATATTGAAGCTAACACACTACAACCTACACCAATTAAATTATATGCCCAAACCAAGAACAAAACAATAGAGAAAGATACACACAAGTGACAGTGTTTTTAGACAAATGCCCCCGGAAAAACCCAATGCGAGAAAACCGGTGTAGCAGCTCTGAGGGTTTTATATTATTAAGTATTAGTTTTTGAAAAAGACTCTGGATGCCCTTCTAGTAATCCAATTACAGAGAAATAAACTGGCAAAAAAACTTAGTGAGATTACCTCACTCTAACCAACAAGTTACGACTGATCTGACCGCTGAACCAACTGTCCCCGGCTATCTGTGCACTAGACCTGTGTAGGCCCTGTGTCAACCTTAAAGGCTCTGCATCGGTGCTGTGTTGGGTCTACTTGCCTCCTAGAGCTCTGAGGTCAACCCTCCCAGCTCAGACGTCAATTCCCTGACAAATCTCAGACTTCTACTGGAAGACTGCGCTGCTTCTGCTGAGCCCTTCTGGCTCTGCGTCAAGCACTGCATGGGCCCTTCTAGTTGTTGAAGAATCTAGGGCAAATGAATTTGATGAGATTCTTCTTATCATGATAACTATTTGCGAGGTTCTTTTTATTATTAGCGCAATCTTCTCTTACTATTAGAGTGTGTCTTCTTAGTTCATCAAATACTTACCAAAAGCAAAGAGATTGTTAATTTTTGGTAGCATCAGATGTGCTCCTAGCCATGAAATTTGGTGTATAGGCTAAGGCACATGAGATCTCCAAGACCGAGAAATTGTTTGGGGAAATTCCACCTACATGGAAAGATATTAAAATAATTAATATTTTTAATGGGGTTCCTAAGGCTAAGCTTAGGAAAATTAAAATATTAATGTGTATTAATATAAAATGGGTGAGAAAGTTCTAAATAACGAGGATCAAGCCAAATCTAATATTAGTCGTTCATTAGGGACTTAATCTCAGTCGTTGAATCATCAACAGGGAAGTATAAGAGAAGGCTTGAGGGTCAGTTGGAGACACGCCAAGTTGATCAGTCAATTCGATTTTCTAGGGCAAGGTTTGCTGAAAATCGAGTTAGTGATATGTTGCAGCGAGGGACAGTTCGGCAAAAGGTCAAGAATACATAGCATAGAGGCAGAGAAAGTGTCGAAGAGATAACGCAAACGCAGCCTAGGCTGACGCAGAGGCATAGAGGGCCAGCACAGAGGACGCGTCACGCAAGAGGCCAAGAAGCTTATGCAAGCAGATCTAGAGGCTAGCAGAGTTGACGTTGTGTTGGAGTGTGTTGTGGTGCTTCTGTGGGGTAGACTGATAGCTGAGATGCAAACATAGGGCCGTAGAGGGTGACACAGTCCCTAGAGGGTGACGCAATCCTAGAAGATAGCTTGAAGCAGCTTTCGTTGTCCAGCAAAGGAACAGTCGAAGTTACTGTGAGGCCAATCATCCAGTTGCTGAATTAGCCGAAATATCTGCCTACGGAGCAAGGTACTTCTGCAAGGAAAATCTGTTAAGGGTGAGCCATTTATGGCACCTAGTTATATTCAGAAATCTGCATAATAATAAAACCCTCATATCTGTTGCACTGATTTTCCCACATTGGATTTTTTCCGGGGACAAGTGTCTAAAAATAACGGTGTCCCTTGTGTTGTCTCTGTTTATTTCAATTGTTGATCTGTATGGTTGTGAAGGCTGAAATTGTGTTTATTTCAATATTTATGCATATAAATAACTTGTTAATGTAAAGAACAAGTAGGAGATAATAAACCAGATATTGCAATAGGGGTTTTTGATGTGTTAAATTCATAAATTTTCATAGAGACGAGAACACACAATGTTGGCTTTCTGCCAGAGCCAAAACCTCTCTCTTTGAGAGAAAAACCCAAATAAAATTCTTCTTATAGAGATTCCAATTGATGAATACCAAGACCATGACCCTTGACCTATCAAGCCACTCCAAGACGAAGGCACCAATCCTCTTCTTTGTCGCTTCTGAGATCATCTTCATTACTGCTGCTATACAGAGCTCAATTTTATGCATCAAAGAGGTCATTACACTTGTATCATTGTTGTACCTTCATCTGCACTTCTTTACTGAGATCATTACTGCTCCTTGAGATCACTGTCATTATAACGAGATCTATATTGAGATATGTATATATGGGGGCTGCACTGAGATAGTGATCCTGTAGTTATGCCTTCCTCATGACTGTGTTTATATGATTATGTTGAGATAGAGAGTATTCCTGTAGGCTCACCGAGATCCTTATCCTTATCATTATACTGAGAGTGTATCTTCAGAAAAAGTGTGCCGACACTGTGTACATTACTATGGGATCATTGTGATCCTTCTTCATCACAATTAGACTGAGAGAATATTACCAAGAGATCACCAAGACAGTAACTATTTTTTTGTCATGACTGCATTCAGTATTTCGGGACTGTGACCATGAGGAGGTCAAGACACAGAGATACACACCACTGTAATTTCCTACACCGAGACACTATAATCATAGCCGAAGTTACAGAGGAATCCAAAATTTTGTCTCTTGTACTACAGATCTCTGTCTTGTACCCATACGAAGTTCTATGCCTTTGTCATCCTCTGCAATTTCAGAGATATGCGAGAATCTTCCTTGCTGTGGTGACCCTACACGCCTATTTATAGTAGTTTGGTCTCTGCAAATAAGCTGACATGTTAGGGTGAACCGATGTGTCCCTATTTCTAAGCCAACTTGTCATTAATATTCATTTTGAGGCCGACTAAACTGTTTTCTCCATCGTTTTGCAGGAAGACTTCTTCGTGCTTGTCTTGGAGGATTGTGCTGATCTTGGAGGGTTGTTCTAGACTGTATACATTTCATATATGCTCCAGAAGAGCTCTTTACACATGTCATTGACTCTATCAGGTAGAAAGATCAAAGTTACATTTGTAAATACCAAACCTAGTTACACTTTCTTCAACACTCCCTCTTAACTAGGGAGGTATTTATAATGGTACTTGGTCATTCTCAATTTGAAGAATTTGTCATAAGAAGAATCAAATTGGTAATCCCAGCTGTATAGCATCATATCAATCAGCATTGTCATAGTACAAGGCCTTGACTAACAGCTCCATCTCTCCACGAGACAATGAGCTACAATGTTGGCGCGACAAATGATTTATAGCATAATTTCAAAACTCCGACTCCGACTCCGACTCAGTCGAGCAATGACTCCGACTCCGACTCCGAAATGGTAATGACTCGGCCGGCTCGTTTTCAATGACTTGGTCGTCGTAAAAAATACATTAAATATTTAGTTTTTTTATAAAAAAACATAATTTTGAAGATTTTAAACATAATTTTAAAGATTTTCATTCATGTTTCCAAACACACAGCATTATAATATAGATGGAAGACAACATATGATCAAAGTAGGCTCATGAACCAATCCATTATATCAAAATGGTACCCAATGGCAATACATAGTCAACTGTCATACATGATCAAAGACTCAAAACAAAAAACACATAACCAAGGAGGCTAGAAATGGCCTCTACAAGACTACAACAAAAGTAAACTGTGACGGTGGCCAGAGTCGCCAGACTCTAGTACTAGTACAAGAGTAGGTCTGCATTCACGTTAACACTATGACACCAATTTTCTTGTTTTTATGTCTTCCAATTGCAAGGTAGCCTTATAACACCTCCCTATGGATGATGCCCTTCGTAACTTGATATATGAACTACATCAAATGGGTATATCATCGAATTAAGAGGCCCTTTGTTGTTTCTGAATAGGCTTCGTTTGATATAGATAACACATTTTCTAGTTAGTTTTCCTATTTCTCCCCTTAAAAGTTATGATGTTGTGCATTCCCCACTTCTGTTCTCTGGAGTCCAAATATTCAATGGTAACTCCCTGGTTTCAAGAATTGCTTCTGGGTTCTCCTTTCGACTTACTTTCTATTGGCTAGATATAACTCATTATTAGTGGAAAGTTGAATCATTAAATTGTCCAGCGAGGCTGTTTGTGTTGCTTGCAATTAAGTTGAACTTTTTATGGTTTTTATTGGCCACATGCTAAGTCACCGGATTCGTCCTAAACCCCCTGCGAATCCCGAATCCGGTGAATCAGACACGATTCGGTCCAGATTCGTGTCCAAATCACAGGACACATCATGTCTATTTTGGACACGTCGTGTCCGAGGGCGTGTCGCGATTTTCAGGGGCGTGTCGCGATTTTAGGACACGTGTCCGGTTTCCAGGACTCGCTAAGCTCAGTGCGGGAAAGAAAAGGGCTTGTTTGCTCATTAATATTTTCATTTGGCAAGTGATTTGTGCTGTTGCAGCAAGGAGTAAAGCATTTTGGCAGCTTCATGATCAAGTCTAGGCCCTAGTATTGATATGCTATTCATGGTAATGTTAAATTCTTAAAGTAAAAGTGACATTCTCCTTAATCTTCATTTTCATCCTTTTACTTAAATTTTTAACATTACCATGAAATGACTCAGATGTTTGAGAGTGGTTCTAGCCTCATTGGATTTCATATGGAGAAAGTAGAATTTTAGATTTCATTCAAAATCCAGCAGACTTATCAGTTTTTCAGGATTTTAGGATTGGGGGATTGCAATGTTTCCATTGAATTTTGTCATGTATTAGGGTATGGAACTCGTATTTAATCAAGAGCACCAAACCAAGAGCTTCTGAATATGTCACTCCCGCTCCCGTTTTCGCTCCTGCTCCCTGCTTTCGCTCCCGCTCCCAAGTAACACTGTTCCTAATGATATGGGTCTGGACACCACTGTTGAGTTGGCATTGGCCAACATGGATCTCAATGATCCAGTGCTAGAGCCTGTTAGATTTGATGACTTAGAGGGGTCAACCTCCACACCAGTAGATGCAAAGGCGACTATGGATACAGGGGAGGAGGAGGATGCAGAGGAGAGCAGTGGGGACCATGATGATGAGGACAGTGATGCTGATTATGATGCTGATTGATGCCTTGAGGCTTGTATACCTTTAGTTGTTTTATATTTTCTATTTCTATTGCCATTGGCATTGCACCAACACTACCTATGTAACACATTTTGATTTGATGACTTAATGAGAAAACTACAATTGTCAGTGTGTTTATCTTTCTATCTTGTAGTTGTAAGTTGTCTTTCAGTTATGAATTATGAATCATGATTTAAATTTTTAATAGATTTTAGATGATTTATCATTTATGTGACTAGTACCACTGACATTTATTTGAATTTTGTATGTACTATGCATGCTAGTAGCTATAGATGAAGACCTATGTTTGAAATCAATAAATTTGTATCATTAATTAAAATTTGTGTAAGAAATATCTAATTTTTAATATATATATATTTTTAAATATATATATATATATATAGATTTTTTTTTTAATAAAATAATATAATGTGTCCTAACGGTCCTGTTACGGGGGTTAGTGTGTCCGAATTCGACACCACAAATCTCGAATCCTACGTATCCCGAATCCCCGTGTCAGGGGACTTAGATTACAACAAATAATATCTAACATGAAATGAAATGTTATAAAATGAAATGAAATGAAACAACTTTTAACTTTCACAAAGCATCATATTCATAATTCATTACCAAAGAGTTATAATTGCCAACTTCAAACTTAAATTGTTATATATTGTTTACAAAAAATATCATAATAAATATGAAAGAGTCAACAATTATAAAAACTACTAGAAATTAGAAAAGACAAGTAAATCTATTATCTATTGCTAATGCTTGGGCTTCTTGCCTCCGCGAGAAATGTCTAATTTTTGAGTCTTGTTGGAAAATCAAGATCTTTGTCATTAATATCACCCTCATTAACATAAGATAGAAAAAACATAACATGTCAAGTCAAGATTTTGTTCGAGTGATGGTTACATTTTTAGTAGGGTCATGACAGAGGAGTTCGACAACTAATGTCACTAACATCAAAGTACATAGAGCGATTGGTGCTCTTCATTAAATACAAGTTCCATACCCTAATACATGACAAAATCCAATGGAAACATTGCAATCCCCCCAATTTTGAAATGCTGAAAAATTGATATGTTTGCTGGATTTTGAATGAGATTTAAAATTCTACTTTCTCCATATGAAATCCAATGAGGTCAGAACCACTCTCAAACATCTTGAGTCATTTCATGGTAATGCTAAAAATTTAAGTAAAAGGATGAAAATGAAGATTAAGGAGAATGTCACTTTTACTTTAAGAATTTAACATTACCATGAATCATGTATCAATACTAGGGCCATAGGCTTGATAATTAGGCTTCCCCACAAAAAAATATTTATTTCCTTGAAAAAAAATTGCATTTGGAATGTGTTGACCACTACGTGTCAATGACCCATAGCAGTACACTTCGTTTTTTGCAAAAGGGATAGTGCCTGATCGACGTGTTCCTACCATCTAGCTATTATCGTCAGCTTGAGGATCATCTTATAATTTAAACCCAGTTTGCATGTGTATAATGTAAATAATCTCAGTGGATCCGTCTCGTGTATGTAATCACGTAGGTAAACCTAGTTTTCTAGTAACGATCTACATTCCGGGAGGTTCTTTGTCTCACCGATCCATTCTTAGATGGTCCGCAGAGTTTTCCTTCAGCCTACCCCAAAGCCAGAATGGATTTTGTCATTGGAATCTTAGGGGAGTCCTAGTGTTCTAGATTGAGTCTATGAAAAGGTAATTTGGGAATATTTTTAACTATTTGGTTAGGTTATTTTATTACAAATCGCTTGATCTGCTAGATTATATTTGTGTCACAGAACTGGGTAGGCTGTGAAGGTCTTTTTCAAATGGGTTTTCCCCCTTGAGATGTAGAAATGTAAAAATCATGATGTAAAGTGTCTTGAGGGTTAGAAAAATAATTTATCCCCTCATAGGTCCTAGGTCCTAGGTAAATTTAAATTTTCCGAAGGTAAAATTCGTGGATCCTTTAAAAAATTAAATTTTAACAGGTCCAGGGACTAAGGTTAATTGAATATTTTGCTAAATTTTATGCCTTGAGTCCCTGGGGTTAAGTCAAAGTCAAAATTTTGAGGAAATAAATGCCAAATTTTGATTTTTGAATTTATTAAAATGCATTTAATTGAAAAATTTGAAATTTCCACAATATTTAAAATTTCGACTGATGAGATTAAAAGAAATTTTGTTCCTTATCAACGGTCCAGATCACTTTGACAAGGATCACTCGAACTAGCCGTTGGAGGATTTATCTTTAAATAGGAGGTCATTTGTCAATCAGTATTATCCGATCTTTTGCTCGTGTACTAAGCGAAAAGCTCTCTTGTAATCTTTTTATGAGCAATAAAGAAAGACTTTGGGGTTAAATTTCTGCTGGTGTTACTCTACATGGAAATGCTGTAAGATGTATTATTTTCATGCGTAATTTCTTTTTTGCCATTAATAATAGCTTCTGAAAAGCGATTTGAGTACAGGTATCTTGCTCAGTCGTTAAGGTTTGGATGATAATTTAAGTTTTGAATATATGTAATATTCCTAATTAGCCATGGCTAATTGGAATATTCGATTTTGCTCAATTTTGCCTTCTATAGTTATTTATAAATAAAAAGGTGAGAAAAGGGGGACATAACTCACTTTTGAATAAAGTCACTCCCTAGTGGCACAACGTTGTAACTTAAAAGGGGAGCCAAGGGGGGCCAAAGGACCACGTAGAGAAGGGGGCCCACGTAGACACTTGGAGGGACTGCGCTGATGGAGAGGAGCACGTGGCAAGAGAGAGGCTATGTTGGAGGAGGTGGGCCTTAGGGTTTTGAGAGAGGCCAACGCTATAAAGGAGAGAGAAGCCTCCTCATTTTGGCATTCGATTATGTTGCATTCAAGCTAGTCACTTCGACTTAAAACACGCTGGCTGTTTAGCCTGTCTGCAGCACTATTTAGTGCATCTAGTGTCTCCGTTCGAAGATCTCACCCTTAGCCCCGGGGGACTTCGAGTGCCTGCTCGGGCAAGGTAGTTTCATCAGTCTTTTGTAGGAGGATCAATTTCAAGAGTTGAGGATGAGCTGAGCACTTGATGACTGCGCAGTCTTGAGAGAGGAGAACGCAGTCTCTTTTGGTAGGAGCTCTGGATTGGGTTAATGTGGAGGATTTGAGTTTGGAGATTGAGCAAGGGATTAACCCTTGCATATTGGAGGATTTTGGCTGCATATTGGAGGATTTTGGCAGAGTCTAGGGCAGAGTTTTGGGGGATTCTCTTCAGTGGCAGCGCAGAGCCTTGAGGGATAGCGTAGATCCTCAAGGGGGTGATTTTCGGGGGTCAGCGATTTTAGAAAAGCTTTCTGGGCTTTTCTGGGTTTATTGAGCAGAGGTTGATTCCAGAGTTTCAACATTTTCTGAGGAGGGGAACAACCCCGAATCCTCACTTGATTCCAGCAGTAGCAGCAGCACAGCAGTTCTCCGACAGCTTGGATGTAGTTCAGAGAGAGGCCATTTCCTTACCATTCTGAGTGTATTTCTTCACTTGCTTTGTGCAAGTCGAGGTTGCTATCTTTATGATCACCTCTTGTACTCTATCTATTACTCAGTATAATAAAATGGCTTAGCATTTCTCTCTGCATTTATTGAGTATCTGCTTATATTCCATGTATACATTATTGTATGTTGCACTACTGTTATTTTTATCTCTTTGAGCTTTCCGGCTACTATACCACTTGTGTGTTTTTCTCCTATACTCTTAGATAGAGTCTGGAAAGGGCCAGGTAGCTTCCAGATCTCATCCTCTTTTCAGAGGCGACATATCTGGTAAACGCCCTCCCAGTCCATCTCTGGTTGGAGTTTGCTTGTGTTTGAGGGATATTCCTGAAAAGGGATATTACAGTGGTATCAAAGTATAGATCTGGCTCAGCCTGTGGAGCTAGCAGTCTATGACACCGAGGGAGAAGCCCTACATCTGTTACAGAGGTAGGAAATACAAAGATATTGAGCGTAGGTTGGAGAACACCTACGGAGAGGGAGACTGTGTTCGGGTGGTGGACATAGAACAGGAGGAGCCTATGGTGAACATAGAACAGGAGGAGCCTGTGGTGGACGGAGAGCAGGAGGATCCGATGGCAGATGAGGATGGGAAGAGATTTGCGGACATGCTCCTCAAATCAGTGCAGGATCTGTCGAGGCAGATCAAGGTGATGGGGCAGAGATTCACGACAATGGAGGCTAGACAGCGTGAGAACCCACAGGTTTTCTAGGTTGGTGAGGGATTGGGTACATCCCACCATTTCCCAGAGCAGGGTGCCACTCAGTGTGATACTACTCAGTAGATGGCCTCACATGCTCTTACACGCTCTACCATGCCCACTTTCCTAGGAACAGACATGGGGGCTGGAGCCCAGCAGGAGGAAGAGCCCGGTCATATGGGCGATTATTTTGGAAAGTACCAGGCCTATGGGCAGGAGTTCAGGGATGCTCTCTGATTCAGAGACTTTGTTCAGCTCCAGCGGGATAGTAGACCCCGCGACCATCACAGAGGATACTGGCATTATCATGATGGAGACACCCACCGCACAACTAGTAGATTCCACTTGCCTACGTTTGATGGTTCATCAAATAGTTCGACAAAGTCTTGGGTGGAGAAGTTGGACATCTATTTCTAGCTTAACCAGATGTCGGAGACAGAGGCCATCAAGGTGGCGACATTACATTTGGATGGCAAGGCCCAACACTGGTGGTTCCATGGGTTGGTTACACTCGGACATTCCATAGTGACGACATATGCTGACTTCATCAGGAGATTGATAGAGAGGTTTGACCGGAGGGATCCGGAACAACACTTTGTTGAGCTGACGAGGCTCAAACAGACCAGGGGCCCAGAGACCTACATTGCAGACTTCTTGAGGGTTTCAATGATTGTGCCAGATCTATCCGCGGCACAGAGTATCTACATGTTTGTTGAGGGGTTAGCAGAGCCACTTCGGGGTCTAGTCAGATCCACTAGACCAGCCACACTCCAAGATGTTATTAGCAGGACTTGGGATAGGATGCCTTACCCAGGACTCGGACACCTTACCCCCAGAGACAGGCTTTCCAGCCTAAGGGGAAGGATGTGAGGATTCCGCCTCCAAAGGGGAATCCAGGACGAGCACAGATTGATGATGATGCCAGGAGGGAGTTGAAGAAGAAGCGGTTGTGCTTTACCTGTTAGGAGCCGTGGGCACCGGGACATAGATGTGCTGCTGGCAAAGCACATTTTATTGAGGTCTTCTTCGAGAGCAGTAGGGAAGAGGATGAGGAGGATGATGTGGAGGCAGGAGATAGTCATGCCACACAGGATCCTTTGCCACCTCCACCACCAGCAGCAGGTGGTGCAGCTTTTGCACCTACCGGAGGGGCCCTGGCAGCATTGCGAGGAGTTCCCAAGTATTTGACACTGCGCGTACGGGGGACAGTACGTGGCTAGCGAGTATCAGTTTTGGTTGACAGTGGGGCAACCCACAACTTCATCAATGCATAGATGGTTGAGCGGAGAGGTATACGGACAAAGAGCTTCGATGGATATTCAGTTTTGGTCCCAGGAGATCAGACCATGGTGTGTGCTCGTTATGTCCCAGAGTTATCAGTGACGATGGCACCTACACACTAACTGACCACTTTTTTGTGGTCAATATTTCGGACACCAACATGATACTGGGTGTTTAGTGGCTTATCACTCTAGGGAAGGTCATGATAGATTGGAAGGCCCTAGAGATGGAGTGGGATGATGAGAAGACAAGGAGGCATGAGAAGATACGGGGACAACACACATACCCACCTCAGACTGTTTCGGCCCATCGATGGAGGCAGTTTTCCGGAAGGGAGACATAGAGTGGGCAGTGGAGTTGCGTGCATTAGAGGTAGGGACTACAGGGCAGACAGTGCACCCAGAGATACAGTCCATCCTTGACCAGTATGCCACAGTGTTTGGGGATATTCCGCCGGGACAGCCACTGGACCGGGGGTTTGAGCACACCATTGAGCTTGAGCAGGGCATACAGGCAGTGATTACTACCCCCTATAGGCATCCCAAGGCCTATCGGGATGAGATTGAGCGGGGCATTCAGGAGTTGCTGGCTCTTGGGCACATTCGGCTAAGCACGAGTCCTTTTGCTTCTTCCGTGGTGTTGGTGAAGAAGAAGGACGACACATTGAGGATGTGAATTGACTACAGAGCCTTGAACAAGAAGACACTGAGGAACAGGTACCCCATACCCAGGATCGATGAGTTGATGGATGAGTTGAGAGGAGCACGATTCTTCTCAAAGATTGATTTGAGATCTGGGTACCATCAGGTTCGCATGAGGGAGCAGGACACTCCCCAGACTGCCTTTAGTTGTCACTATGGGCACTTTGAGTTTTTGGTGATGCCCTTCAGGCTAACCAACGCCCCAGCTACATTCCAGTCCTGCATGAATCACATCTTCCGCAGTCACTTAAGGAAGTTTGTGTTGGTGTTCTTTGATGATATCCTCATTTACAACAGGACTTGGGAGGAGCATCTCTAGCACATTGAGACAGTGTTGTGCATCTTGGAGGAGCAACAGTTCTATGCCAAGCTCTCCAAGTGTGAGTTTGGGTTGACGGAGATATTGTACTTGGGACACATCATAGGGGTGGACGGAGTGAGAGTCCACGAGGAGAAGATCAAGGCCATCAGAGATTGGCCGGAGCCGAGGAATGTGACAGAACTTCGGGGATTCATTGGCATTTATACTTACTACCGGAAGTTCGTCAAGAGTTTCTCACAGCCTGCTGCACCCCTGACAGATTTGACCAGGAAGGGGGCATTCAGTTGGTCGGATACAGCGCAGCGAGCCTTTGACAGGCTCAAGGAGGTTATGAGCAGCTGCCCAGTGCTTGCATTACCGGATTTTTCACAACGATTTGTTTTGGAGTGTGATGCGTCGGGAGGGGATCGGAGCAGTGTTGATGCAGGGAGGACACCCTATAGCCTTTGAGAGCCGGAAGCTCCTTCCGCACGAGAGGTTGTATTCTATATATGACAAGGAAATGCTGGCCATCATGCATGCATTGGCCAAGTTCCGACAGTATTTAGTGGGTAACAGGTTCAGGGTGAGGACTGATCACAACAGCCTCAGGTTCTTTTTGGAGCAGAAACAGCTACAGGGGAGGCAGCAGAAGTGGATCAGTAAGATCCAAGCGTATGACTTTGACATTGAGTATGTCAAGGGTAAGAACAACGTGGTAGCAGATGTCTTTTCACGTAGACCAACCATGTTGTCTCTTATGAGCTTGGACACAAATTAGAAGGCTCGACTCCTAGTAGAGTACTCCAAGGACAGATTTGCATGTGAGGTTTTGGATGGGCAGGTGGCGGATGATAGGTACAGGGTGGTCGATGAGATCATCTACTACAGGGACCGGATCGTCTTGACTGAGAGATCTCAGCTCAAGAAGAAGATACTTCAGGCGTCACATGATTCACCATTGGCCGGCCATCAGGGGTTTACCAAAACCTACAGGGCCATTAGAGAGAGGTTCTGATGGAAGGGCCTCAAGGAGGATGTACTCTAGCATATCCGGGAGTGCGATATTTGCCAGAGGAACAAGGGGGAGATGAGCCATCCTGCAAGATTATTGCAGCCTCTTCCCATTCCATAGGGGAAATGGGAGTGTATTTCGGTGGACTTCATAACAGGGTTGCCCATGGTACAGGGCAAGGATTGTATCTTTGTCGTCATTGATTGATTGACAAAGTACGCACATTTTTTTGCCATATCTGCACACTACACAGCAGCATAGGTGGCCGAGCTGTTCTTCAGCGAGGTCTTCAGGCTACATGGTCTTCCTAAGACCATCACCAGTGATAGGGACAATCGTTTCATGGGTGGGTTTTGGCAAGAGCTTTTTCGGTTGGTGGGGACGGAGTTGACACCGAGTACCAGTTATCATCCATAGACGGACGAGCAGACGGAGATAGTTAACAAGTGGCCGGAGGGCTACTTGTGTAACTATGTCAGTGGGCATCAACGAGCATGGCTGAAGTGGCTGCATCTGGGGGAGTACTGCTACAACACTACCCATCACATGTCCATTGGTATGTCACCATTCTATGCTTTGTATGGATATCATCCTTTATCTTTTGCTGACGTGATGTTTGGTGCTAGCAAGGCTCCGAGAGCCAAGATTTGGATCCAAGAGAGTCAGGATATCCTCCGAGCTCTCAAGGATAATATGGCTACAACGCAGAACCAACAGACGCTGTATGCTGACAGGGGTCAGGTGGAGAGACAGTTTGAGGTAGGGGACTTGGTTTACCTATGATTACAGCGATACCGACAGTCTTCACTGAAGCAGAAGGGGGCTGAGAAGCTCAAGCCCTGCTTTTATGGGCCGTACAGGGTGATATGCAGGATTGGATAGGTTGTGTATGAGTTGGAGCTGCCCCAAGGCAGCAAGATTCATAACATTTTTCATGTATCATGCCTGAAGAAGGCATTGGGGCAGCAGGTGACAATGACAGATGAGCTACCGCCCACGGATGATGAGGGGCATTTGGTGTTGCAGCCAGAGGCTATTATTGACACCAGGGGGAGGCAACTGCGGAGCAGGCCGGTCCGGAAATTCTTGGTCAGGTGGAAGAATTTATAGGATGAGGATGCCACTTGGGAGAGTGAGAAAATTTTGCAACATCCATCACTTCAGTTGCTTGAGGACAAACAACATTTTGCCGGGGGAGACTGTAATATTCCTAATTAGCCATGGCTAATTGGAATATTCAATTTTGCTCAATTTTGCCTTCTATAGTTATTTATAAATAAAAAAGTGAGAAAAGGGGGACATAACTCACTTTTGAATAAAGTCACTCCCTAGTAGCACAACGTTGTAACTTAAAAGGGGAGCCAAGGGGGCCCACGTAGACACTTGGAGGGACTGCACAGATGGAGAGGAGCACATGGCAAGAGAGAGGCTATGTTGGAGGAGGTGGGCCTTAGGGTTTTGAGAGAGGCCAATGCTATAAAGGAGAGAGGAGCCTCCTCATTTTGGCATTCAATTATGTTGCATTCAAGCTAGTCACTTCGATTTAGAGCACGCTGACTGTTTAGCCTGTTTGCAGCACTGTTTAGTGCATCGAGTGTCTCCGTTCAGAGATCTCACCCTTAGCCCCGGGGGACTTTGAGTCCCTGCTCGGGCAAGGTAGTTTCATCAGTCTTTTGCAGGAGGATCGATTTCTGGAATTGAGGAGTTGAGCATTTGATGAATGCACAGTCTTGAGAGAGGAGGACGCAGTCTCTTTTGCTAGGAGCTCCGGATTGGGTTAATGTGGAGGATTTGAGTTTGGAGATTGAGCAAGGAATCAACCCTTGCATATTGGAGGATTTTGGCAGAGTCTCGGACAGAGTTTTGGGGGATTCTCTTCAGTGGCAGCGCAGAGCCTTGAGGGACAACGTAGATCCTCAAGGGGGTGATTTTCGAGGGTCGGCTATTTTAGAAAAGCTTTCTGGGTTTTTCTGGGTTTATTGAGCAGAGGCCGATTCCAGAGTTTCAGCATTTTCTCAGGAGGGGAACAACCCCGAATCCTCACTTGATTCCAGCAGTGGCAGCAGCACAACAGTTCTTCGGCAGCTTGGACGCAGTTCAGAGAGAGGCCATTTCCTTACCATTTTGAGTGTATTTCTTCACTTGCCTTGTGCAAGTCGAGGTTGCTATCTTTCTGATCACCTCTTGTACTGTGTCTATTACTGAGTATAATAAAATGGCTTAGCATTTCTCTCTGCATTTCTTGAGTATCTGCTTATATTCCATGTATACATTATTGTATGTTGCACTACTGTTATTTTTATCTCTTTGAGCTTCCTGGCTACTATACCACTTGTGTGTTTTTCTCTTATACTCTTAGACAGAGTCTGGAAAGGGCCAGGTAGCCTGTAGATCTCGTCCTCTTTTCAGAGGCGACATATCTGGTAAACGCCCTCCTAGTCCATCTCTGGTTGGAGTTTGCTTGTGTTTGAGGGATATCTCTGAAAAGGGATATTACAATATAATAGCACGTATCTCTATTAAATCTCAATTTTATTATCGTTTTCTCGCTCTATGTTGACGGTTGAATCAAGTTTTGCAGGAAAATCCTTGATTATTAGATCATTAGGAGTTTGGGGAAGTTCTCGGCTGAACCAGCCAACTCCCGATCGACGTTTTTTGAAGTGCCCAGTTTGAATTTGATGCCCGATTTATCATAAGATATTTTTATGGGTGATGCATGAAGAGTTTTGAGCTTAGTACATCCTCTAAAATTCAAAAAATTTTAAATTTTCTGTGCTAAATCGTTAGATCTGACTATTGAGAGCCTCATATCATCAAATCTAGGAGTGGAGTCGGACTCATATTGCCTAGATTTGGCATTTATGTACATAGATCTGTAATTAATTTTGGTTTTCTGACTTTGGTTTTCAGGGTTTTAGTGTTTTTTGGGTCATTGTATATATTGTTTGGGTGTTTCTTATTGTCCTATAACTGCAGACCTGAAGTTGAAAGCTGTGCGGAGTCTAGATCTAGACCATGGAGGGTAAGATCCGGATCTCTGAGGGTCCATCGACATCATTTTGGCAGGGATCATAGCCAGATTTCTGAGTCCAAGGGTTTAAATTTATTTTCAGATTTGGAAATTTTCATGAGGGTTTCATTCAGAAATTTGAGGCAATGCGATTTAAAAAATTTAATTAAGATTTTTGGAATTCTTTTTTTAGAGGTTCAGGTGGAAGTTCTGGGCCACCATTATGTCCATTGATTGGTTTTTGGGGTTTACTGTGCAATTTCGATTTTTTTTTACAAGACCCTCGCTGCCACCAAACCCTGTATCTTCTCATCCTCTGGCATCAAATTCGTCATTGCCATTTCTGCCTACAATCTGAGTTTTCTTTCCCAACTTGCATCATCCCTTCTGCCATCGATTTTTTACATCTTTACACTGCTTATCATCGTTTTCTGCTGGCCTGCGTTTCCCAAATCTGCTAATCTTCACGCAACTTCCTCGACTGCTGCCAAGCCTGCACGCAGATCTCTTCATCAGCCCTCAACATCTGTTCCTTTCCTCGCTCCAGCTTCTCCATCACTTGCTTGCCTAGAGTCTCCACTCTATCCTTTCCTCATCCACGCAGCTTCAGCGCTGTGATACCCCTCGCTTTGCATCCTCGTTGCAGCTACAGCCTCCGCAATTTCTCTTCCCTTTAGCGTGCTGTCTCCTCCGCAGACCTGTGACCATTAAATCGCAGCTCAAACCCTGTCTCCCGCTGCCAGCGTTGCTCAACTCCTCCCCCGTCCGCTGTCTGCTTCCTCTCAACCTGTGTCGAACCCTCTTCGCGTTGCTGCCGACCCTCCTGCTAACCTGCAAACCACAACAACAACAAAACAATGAAAAAACACTTTGATATTTTATTTATGGGTTAGGGTTAGCATTCATTTTTATTTTATTTTATTTCATTTACATAGTCTTTAGTTAGATTATTATTATTTTTTATTTTATTATATATATATATATTTTTTGGACTTTAATTCCAATTTTTAATTGATTCGATTTTCTCACTTTTATTTTTATTTTCTTATGATTTTCATTAAAATTCCACATAAAAATTCAAATCTAAAACAAATAAAAAAATTGGAATTCGATTTTGTGTCATTTGTTAGATTCTATTTTTTTTAATTTGATTTTGATTTTTGATTTTAGATTAAAATTAAGCTTAAAAAATTAAAAAATTAGAAAATCCAAAAAAAACATTAAAAGTCCCAAAATCTAATATAATATATATAATATATATATATATATATAATTTTTTTTTTTTAAATTAAAAAATCTAAAATTTCTAAAAATCCTAAACATCATTTTTTTCTAAAAATCCTAACATTAAAAAATTTTGAATCTAAAAAATATAAAATTTCAAAATTCTAAAAACATCTAAAATATCAAAAATCCAAAAATAGCTAAAAAAACATATAAAATTAGAAAAATTTTAAAACATTAAAAATTTCTTAAAGATTAAGAAAATCTCAATATATTTTGTGACTGAGAATAAAATAAATTAAGGGGATTTGTGCTTTTACATTTAATATTTTAATGTGGCCTGTGGCCCATTAAAATTTTGATTTTTTAACCCTTCGATTAAATTAAATTCCTAAGGAATAATTAAAATTTTTTAACCTAAAGTTCATTAGTGTGATTTGGTCATTAAATGCAATTTTTATGATTTTCCTATGGTCAAGGTGCGATAAACATTTTTAATCATATTTGGCTGTTGAAGAAAATTTATTAAATCTAGATTTGGGCAGTCAGCAAAAATAATTTTAAATCTAGAATTTCTTGCATATGGATTATTTATGATTGTCGCTTTTCATCGTTCTGGATAGCTTGTTTTATTGATGGTTAATTCAAATATTGAAGGCACTGGTCTATAACTGTTTCTATCTTGTGGTCATGTCTTGTTTACGTTGGCGTTTTATCTATCAATCTGATTTAATCGTTTAGATTCATCAAGTTGTCCATCTTTAAAATCTCCTAGAACCCGTGATCTACAGGGTTTCTCATCCATTTACCTTAGGGACTACCCCCCTTGACTTGCCTAGGATAGAGTCTAAACAGAGTGAGTAAGGATTAAGAGTGACAACCCTTACTCTGAGCGTTGTTGCGCTGCCTAGACACCTTGTGCGACAACATTTTTGGTGCCGTTGTCGCGGACATTTTATTCTTAGTGTTTCAACGACATTTCCTCATCATCTCATCTTTTCTGCCATTCATTAGCATGTCAAGCGACACAACATTTCCTGGCGTCATTTGATCTTTTCATCGCCGTATCTTTCGTCATCTCATTATTCGTTTCATCTGCACCTTTAGCACCTGGACTTCTCAGTTCGTTTCTTGTTTGGGTGGCGACTCCATTTCTTTTCATTTATTTTTCTCAGACAAGAAGCCCTCCCTTATATCCGGTTGTTTTTTGCCTTTTGGATCCTAGAGTTAGATTCATGTTCAAGTGGCGAATCCACTTCTTTCATTTCTACAAGAATTTCTACTAGAAGCTCGCTTCTTGTGGATCTCTTGATTTTCTTGAGCAGAGGTCTCTCTCTATCATCCATTTGGTCCCTCGTTATTCATCACGGATTATTCGTTTACCCCGTGTCATTTTACTCATGTTCTCCATGATATTCCTGGAGTGGCCATTCATAAATTGTCTTTGTTCTCGGGTGGTGATTCAATCGCTGTTAGAAAGCATCTATGCAGGTTTTCTCGTATAATGCTCATATATTGTAGTTCTCCCCAGTATGATTATGAAGATGTCAAAATGCGTCTATTTGCCTTTTCTCTAGAGGGTGATGCTTTGAATTGGTTTAATAATTGTCCTGAAGATTCTTTCGCTTCTTTACAAGACATTGTCAATGCTTTTAAAGATAGATATGGTTATCAAGATAGCTCGCCTTATGCCCCTAAAATTATGTAACAGAATGAAAGTGATCTTGTGAATGATCGAGCTGTCGATGAAAGATTTCAAGACAATTCTCCATATCAGAATGTGCCATCCACCTATACCATTGCAGATCAAATCCATGATAGTGGAAAAGCAGGGACAAGTTATCAAATCAGTGTCGACAATGAAAGAGAAAATGAGAAGCAAATTATAGAAGAACTAATGCAGCTGGTAAAAGATATGGAGATTAATCAAGAAAAATTTGTAATTGATTACGTGAAGGATATGAGAACTTTATACGCCCACCTGGAAAAGCGAGATAAGGAGATGGATTCCATGAAAGCTAATCATGACAGGGAAATTAACTCTATGCAAAACAAGTTATTAACTATGGATGAAGAAATGACCATCATAACTTTCGATTATAATAATCAGTTGGCTACCATGCAAGCAAATCATAAGAAAGAGATAAACTCTATGCAACATTGCTTGATGACCATAAAATAAAAGAATGACAAAGTAACAAAAGATATGGAAGCTAGTCAGATATGTCTTCAGAATAAGTTATTGAGCATGGAGAAAAACCATGCCAAGGAAGTTAGTGCTACGAAGCTCGAACACTCTAACCAGATGGATGCCATAACAATACAGGTACAAAAATTTCATCATCGGTCAGAGGATGAAAGAAACAAGGAGACGTCGACAGATTAGAAGCCTCCTTATCTGCTGCAACAAGCTCCATCTTATTATGAGGAGGTCATTTGTTCCATTGAAAAATGGTTAATTGAAGGTGACCCAGATAAAATTGAAAACGATAAAAATCAGATACAAAATGAAGAAAGACATGTCACGCATATCGTACATACTTCATTTGAGAGTTTTGAAGTAGAATGTTCCATGTCATCGGTGATACAACCTGCCACAAAGAAAAGACGCAAGAGAAAGAGAATGAGAAAGCGATTTGATGCATCACATGGTCATAAGCAGCTTGATTTTCAGATAGGAGAAAGTCCTACTGTATACAGGATTGGACATGGCACATCCGAGAAATAGCCGACATATTTGCCTGAAAGCAGGGAAATGCTCAGTATGCACTACATTGAACGCATCTCTGATGCCATGGGGCACATTTGTATTGTATTTCTAACCTTATGCTCTGTTATTTCAGTGTTTCATTTTGTAGTTAGATTTGGTTTTTCATGTTGTTAGACTAGTCAATAAATGAAGAGCTTATATCTTTTTTGTGCTTAACGTTATATGATGATATTTGGATGGACGCTACTTATGTTTTGTTGTGTGTTGCTTGGATGCAGATTCCTGGATTCTCACATTCCTCCAGTGCAGCAACCTGTACCCAAGTAGAGCCAGATTTTGACCACTACGTGTCAACGACCCATAGTTGTACACCCCTTTTTTTCGCAAAAAGGATAGCGCATGATCGACGTGTCCCTGCGATCCAACTATCATCGTCAGCTTGAGGATCATTTTATAATGTAATCCCAGTCTGCATGTGTATAATGTAAATAATCTCAGTAGATCTGTGTCGTGTATGTAATCACCTAGGTAAACCTAGTTTTCTGGTAACGATCTACATTCCTGGAGGTTTTTCTGTCTCACCGATCCATTCTCAGATGGTCGGCAAAGTTTTCCTTTAGCCCACCCCAAAGTCGGAATGGATTTTGTCACTGGAATCTTAGAGGAGTCTTAGTGTTCTAGATCGAGTCTATGTAAAAGTGATTTGGGAATATTCCTAACTATTTGGTTAGGTTATTTTATTACAAATCACTTGATTTGCTAGATTATATTTGTGTTGCAGAACTGAGTAGTCTGTGAGGGTCTTTTTCAAATGGGTTTTCCCCCTTGAGATGTAAAAATGTAAAAACCATGATGTAAAGTGTCTTGAGAGCTAGAAAAATAATTTATCTCCTCATAGGTCCTAGGTCCTAGGTAAATTTAAATTTTCCAGAGGTAAAATTCGTGGATCCTTTAAAAAAATTAAATCTTAACAGGTCCAAGGACTAAGGTTAATTGATTATTTTGCTAAATTTTATGCCTTGGGTCCTTGGGGTTAAGTCAAAGTCAAAATTTTGAGTAAATAAATGCAAAATTTTGATTTTTGAATTTATTAAAATGCTTTTAATTGAAAAATTTGAAATTTTCTCAATATTTAAAATTTCGACAGATGAGATTAAAAGAAATTTTAATCCTCATCAACGGTCGAGATCACTTTGACAAGGATCACTCGAACTAGCCATTGGAGGATTTATTTTTAAATAGGAGGTCATTTGTCAATCAGTATCATCCAATCTTTTGATCATGTATTAAGCGAAAAGCTCTCTTGTAATCTTTTTATGAGCAATAAAGAAAGACTTTGGGGTTAAATTTCTGCTGGTGTTACTCTACATGGAAATGCTGTAAGATGTATTATTTTTGTGCGTAATTTCTTTTTTGCCATTAATAATAGCTTCTAAAGAGTGATTTGAGTATAGGTATCTTGCTCAGTCGCTAGGGTTTGAACGATAATTTAAGCTTTGAATATAATAACACGTATCTCTATTAAATCTGAATTTTATTATCGTTTTCTCGATCTATGTTGACGACTGAATTGAGTTTTGCAGGAAAATCCTTGATTATTAGATCATCAGCGGTTCAAGGAAGTTCTCGGCTGAACCAGCCAACTCTTGATCGATGTTTTCTGAAGAGAGCTCAGTTTGAATTTGATCCCAGGCTTATCATAAGATATTTTTATAGGTGATGCATGAAGGGTTTTGAGCTTAGTACCTCCTCTAAAATTCAAAAAATTTTAATATTTCTATGCTAAATCGTTAGATCTGACTATTGAGAGCCTCATATCATCAGATTTGGGAGCGGAGTGGGACTCACACTGCCTAGATCTGGCATTTATGTACATAGATCTATAATTAATTTTGGTTTTCTGACTTTGGCTTTCAGAGTTTTAGTGTTTTTTGGGTCATTGTATATATTGTTTGGGTGTTTCTTGTTGTCCTGTAGCTGCAGATCTGAAGCTGAAAGCTGTGCAGAGTCCAGATCTAGGCCATGGAGGGTAAGATCTGGATTTTTGAGGTTCCATCGACATCATTTTGGCAGGGATCATAGCCAAATTTCTCAATCCAAGGGTTTAAATTTCTTTTCAGTTCTGGAAATTTTTGTGAGGGTTTCATTCAGAAATTTGAGGCAAAGCGATTTAAAAAATTTAATTAAGATTTCTAGAAATTTTTTTTAGAGGTTCAGGTGGAAGTTTTGGGCCACCATTTTGCAGATTGATTGGTTTTTGGGGTTTACTGTGCAATTTCGAAATTTTTTTTACAAGACCCTCGCTGCCACCAAACCTTGTATTTTCTCATCCTTTGGTATCAAATTCGTCGCTGCCATTTCTGCTTACAATATGAGTTTTCTTTCCCAACTTGCATCCTCCCTTCTGCCATCGATTTTTTACATCTTTACGCTCCTTATCATCGTTGTCTACTGGCCTGCGTTTCCCAAATCTGCTAATTTTCACGCAACTTCCTCAACTGTTGCTAAGCCTGCACGCAGATCTCTTCATCAACCCTCAACATTTGTTCCTTTCCTTGCTCCAGCTTCTCCATCACTTGCTTGCCTAGAGTCTCCACACTATCCTTTCCTCATCCACGCAGCTCCAACGCTGCCATACCCCTCGCTCTGCGTCCTCGTTGCAGCTACAACCTCTGCAATTTCTTCTCCCTTTAGTGTGTTGCTTCCTCCGCAGACCTGTGACCATTAAATCACAGTTCAAACCTTGTCTCCCGCTGCCAGCCCTGCTTAGCTCCTCCCCCATCTGCTGTCTGCTCCCTCTCAACCTGTGTCGAACCCTCTCCACGCTGCCGTCGACCCTCCTGCTAACTTGCAAACCACAACATCAACAAAACAATGAAAAACACTTAGATATTTTATTTATGGGTTAGGGTTAGCATTCATTAATTTTTTTAATTTCATTTACATAGTCTTTAGTTAGATTATTATTATTATTATTATTATTTTTTAAATTCTGGACTTTTATTCCAGTTTTGTAATTTGATTCGATTTTTCTCACTTTTTAATTTTTAATTTTTTGTTTTTTGTTTTTTTGTTTTTATGATTTTCATTAAAAATTTCCAAATAAAAAATTCCAAAATCTAAAACAAATAAAAAAAAATTTGGGATTTGATTTTTGTGTCATTTTGTTTAGATTTTATTTTTGTTTTATGTTGATTTTGATTTTTGATTTTTAGATTTAAAATTAAAGCGTTAATTTTTTTTTTTTAAAAGTTAGAAAATCCATTAAAAAACATTAAAAACGGTCCAAAAAATCTAATAAATTTAAAAAGTCTTAAAATCCTAAAATTTTAAAAATTTCAAAAAATTTCAAAAAATCTAAAAATTTCTAAAAAATCCTAAACATTAATTTTTTCTAAAAAATCCCTAAACATTAAAAAATTTTGAATCTAAAAAATATAAAATTTCAAAAGTCTAAAAATATCTAAAATATTTAAAATCCAAAAACAGCTAAAAAAACATATAAAATTAGAAAAATTCTAAAACATTAAAAATTTCTTAAAAATTAAGAAAATCTCAAAATATTTTGTGACTGAGAATAAAATAAACCAAGGGGATTTGCGCTTTTACATTTAATATTTTAATGTGGCCTATGGCCAATTAAAATTTTGATTTTTTAACCCTTCGATTAAATTAAATTTCTAAGGAATAATTAAAATTTTTTAACCTAAAGTTCCTTAGTGTCATTTGGTCATTAAATGCAATTTTTATGATTTCCCTATGGTCAAGGTGCGATAAACATTTTTAATCATATTTGGCTGTTGAAGAAAATTTATTAAATCTAGATTTGGGCAGTTAGCGAAAATAATTTTAAATCTAGAATTTCTTGCATATGGATTATTTATGATCGTCGCTTTTCATCATTCTGGATAATTTGTTTTATTGATGGTTAATTCAAATATCGAAGGCACTGGTCTATAATTGTTTCTATCTTGTGGTTGTGTCTTGTTTACATTGGCGTTTTATCTTTCAATCTGATTTAATCCTTTAGATTCATCAGGTTGTCCATCTTTAAAATCTCTTAGAGCCCGTGATCCACAGGCTTTCTCATCCATTTACCTTAGGGACTACCTCCCTTGACTTGCCTAGGATAGAGTCTAAACAGAGTGAGTAAGGATTAAGAGTGACAACCCTTACTCTGAGCATTGTTGCGCTGCTTAGACACCTTGTGCGACAACATAATACTACAAAAAACAAATTGCAAAAAAGGCTAGGGAGCGAAAATTTCGCTCCCGGATTCGCTCCCATGCGGGAGTGATTTCAGGAGTGCGCTCCTTGGTCACTCCCAAAGGGAGCGCAATTCGGGAGAGGCTTCGAGGGGGGTGGGGGAGCCGCTCCCTGCAACCCTGACCCACACATCCTCATGTTTGTGTAGGGCTTGGAAATTTTCCTTGGGACGTTGATGCAGCTAAAAGCAACGAAAAGAGCATATGATGGCCACAAGCAAAACAAAAGAAAAATCAAAATGCAAAAAGTGGTCGGGACATTCAAATTAGCACATGGGAAAAAGCCAAGCATGAGCTCTACCTCACTCATATGGCCATAACTAGGTTCTTGGGCTAATGTTGCCCTATTTCATAAGGAACCCTTGCTTGTCCCAACCCTTGGTGGGCGATGAACCGCTCCATCCTTAAGGGGGTAATAACTGTTGTATATCATACAAAGCAAGGTCTAGCCCTTTGAGTTATGAGTAGTAATACAAAGAAGAATCAAGAAAAAGAAAAAGGCACAAGAGAGCTGGGAAAATAAAGGCCGAGTTGGTAACTCACGCATTCATGATTGCTCCCTCCTCACATTTATAAACCCAGGATGAGGATCCCCATTAGGATGGTCCCTTTGACCATGGCACTTGGCCATGCAGTCCTTTCCCCTTCGTTCCATCACTATTCACATGACAATTGAAGGGTGGACCAAGGCAATCTCACTTCCCCTTGGGGGTTGAGAACACTTAATAGGGTCATCTACTAACCAGTTCTACTTAGGGAGGTAACATCGTTACGTGACCAAAGCCATTATTTTGGAAGGAAGCCTTGTATGAAGTGTTAATTTGTGTATTACTTTCAAGCTTAGTTCACTTAGATGCAATAAGATTAAATGTACCTAATGGTGAAAGTTGTAGCACTGGATATTGTGTGTAATTGATAATTGGTTACATTTATAGGTTTGGGCAATTTAATTGGGGTCTAGGTCCTCTAGAGGGACATATTGACACCCACAGGGTAACCGTTGAGTGCCATGGGACTCAAGATAGTTGCAAAGCATTACTTGCATCCTTGGGCACCTCCAACACCCACAATGTTCTAGCATTTTGCCCCACATTGTTGACTTTTATGGGATGGTGCACCTAAACCAACATGCCCCTAGTTGACTTAGCACTGATAAGATGGATGGCAGCCAATCCGGGCCTAGATGAGGATGGTACCATGCATTGAGACATGGGAGGGCTAAGAGCACCTTGAAATCCCCCAACATTGTAGTAGAGACATGCATTTTGGCCACTTGGAGACCCATGAGACCACTTTTGTGCCCCAAAGCCAAAATTGGGGTCCACAGATGGATTATGTTAGAGATCTAAGGGCCAACCCCTAGAGGTTGATTTTAGAGGGCTTCTACATGCATTATGGCACCTATTGCCCTTAACGTTAGCCCTAGAAGGGCCTACGCTTGCATAATGTCAGCACTGTCTCTTATTTTGGCTCACGCATGTGGAGAGTTATTATGTTTTTCATAGGCTACTAGGTTGGCTTGTGACCTAGGATGTTTCTTGCACATTATTTGATTTTATGGAGCTAATAAGCTGATTAGGCAAAATAGAGGAACCTCTCATTATGATTTCTCATCATCACATCACTTGGATTTCAGCCTCTTGAGCTGTTTTCGACCTTCTTTTCTTGGGATAAATTTGGATCTATTGATGCACTTTGACATTTGGGGCTAAAACATATTGCTTTGGAGCTATTCTTTGGAATTGATGATGGAATTTTTTTGCATGTTATCTTGTAATTGTTGTTATTGTTGGATATCTATTTTTCTATGTTTAATGTATGGAATGTTGTTGATTCTAGTTTATGTTATTGTGCCCTAATTGTTGAAAATAAATTTAATGCTATCTAGATGAACTATTGCAATGTATTACTCATACATAACATGTGAATTGAATGTCCTAATGATGAACTTTCATCAGCCCACCCATGAAAACTGATTTCCATTGTGTAGGTAATTGTTCAAGGTTTTGGTGCAAGGGCATCAAGATTTTGGCCTCCTTAGTAAGTAAAATTTTGGCAAATCTATCACATCATAGACTCCAATTACCCAAGGAACAAGGGACTAGTCCATAGTGTTGGTGATCAAACACTCTTTATTCCATATTTTCTCTCTCTCTAATTTTGACCTCTTTAAAGTCAAACTTGCAAACTAGGGCCTAGTGTGAATCCTTAAGCAAAGTAAGTTTTGGGGATTAGAGAGCCTAAACATCAAGAGGATAGTATCGACCACAAAATCTATCCTTTTGGTGGGCATCCACTTCAATTTCATCCTTAAACTTTCATGCCCTAGTTGTTTGCCCTAAGAGGGAAACCCAAATTTTGTATTGCTTCAACCTAGGGGCTTCTTGAAGGTTTCATGAGCCTTGATCTTGTTGACATATATCATTGGAAAGCTTTTCTTATGGCCTTGACCTTTGTGGTCGATTGAGGCTCGCTTGATATGACTTCGAATTTGGTACCTAACCATCAATTCCACCTTGTTAGATACAAGGTGAGAAGATGAAGATATCTCCATTATAAGACATGTGAATACTCGACAAAAAAACTCTGCAGTATGGCCTATATATCTTCTTGGTTGTTGAAGACCATTGTCAAGAAGCAATTCGTCCAAGGTGAATTTTTTCTCTTGTAGGAGTCTTGTGTCTGGAACATCTATTTGAATGATGAGTATGTTTTTCACAATGCTCACAAGGGTGAATATCAAAACATTGGTCTTTCATGTGGCCAACTTGATTGGTGAAGTTCAAAACAATGATCTTTCACATGGCCAACTTGATCACAATGTTGGCATATGATAATATGAAGTGACTGTGAAATAGGAGCAAGTGAAGATGAATTGTCCTGAAGAAACCCAACACTTTGAAACTTGATGGGTTTAGAGTAGTATGGAATGTGAAAGGTCACATCCTTTTCGTATCTGAGACTGGTTTTGTGCTTATTGCTGATAACTTCTTCCTAAGGTCTGATGACGGGCTTGGTAAGTGCAAGCTAAACCTTCGCATCTTCATGTGAATTTCTCCTAAAATGGCTTCATTGATATGTTTAAGTGCTGGCTGCTGATGGGAATCATTCTCAAATAGAGAATTGTTCTGAACAAAAACCAATTTAGAATGTTGATTCCTCTACTATAGTTCATCTTGTTGTAGCTGTGACTCAAGTTGGAGAAACTTGATCTTCTCCTGTGCATCTTGTAAGCATATTTGAACGTCTGTGAGAGTAAATTTATTGATTTTGACTGTAGCATTAATAGTAGAGTCTATTAGAGTGTTTGATAACTCTAATAAGTCATCAATTCTAGCCATTTGTACAAAAACTCAAGCTCAACAGATGAAGGATGTCAACTTCAATCGAAAATGCACTTATTTACAATGCAATCCAACAAAAATACTCTCGCTGCTTTGAGAATGATTCAGGATATTCAAAAAGGTGGCTCTACATATAATCCTATATCTTTCTTGCTCTTTGTTTTGGGTGATATGGAGAATGGCTTCGCTGGTGGCAATGATAAGTCAAAGTCAAGTTCTTCACATTCCAAGACTAATGGCAATGCATAGAATGAAGAAAAAATTATGTCCACCAATAGAGTGAATATTGTTTGATCAATCTTGGCAATCTAGTTGGATCAATCTTGGCTATCAATAATAATAGAATATTAGCAAAATGCTATCATTCCCCAACCATTTATTAATTAAACTAATGGTATTAATTTCTACTTCTACCATGTGTTCATTCTTGTCACAGGCCAAAAGAAAAACCCTATAAAAAGGGCATAATCAGATATCCTCTCCACCAGTAGTGATAATCTTCACTGCATATCTAGAAGTAGCAGAGAACAATGGTAATCTATGCACATGTGATGAGCCCTGTCATTAATTTGTGGCTGGATGAGGTAAGAACAAAGATGAAACCATCTCCATCTCGATCACCACCTCGATGTAATATATTTTGCAAGCAATTCCTGTATGTGGGTGGCCTCGTATGGAATGGCCTTGGAAATCTGCAACAAGCTACCAATTGATATCCAACCAATCCATAGCTGCCTTGTATAGTACTCCCTAGAAGAAATTTAAGGAGAAGAAATTACTAGAGGCTTTCAGAAGCACAAGCACCGAAAGCTACAAAAGCCAACGCCTGGCAAACTGAGGGTTAATTGACATCTGGTGAGGATAGTTTATTAATTCATCATGTTGAAAGGCACAGGCAACAACAGTGGTCGAGGAAAGAACCACTAGAACGCCACTCTATGCCAAAAAAATTGATGCAAACTATGCAAATTAGGTGATGATGCTCCATTGGTGTTGCATGACTATATACAAAGGGTCTATGCCCTCAAGAATGATTCCCTAGTGGCCCAACATGTTGATTGCTGAGTATTTTGACCCAGAGGAGGTTGACTCAGAATCGTTCATTCCTTCAATGCTCCACTGAAGTTATTCTGATTGCATGCAATTCTAACTTGCCTTCCAACTATGATGACACATTGTCTTTAATAATGACTAATTGACCGCTAGAATTAGTATCAAATAGAGTGCTCCTCACCATACATGTGATTGCTTCCATCTAACATTGGTCCATTTGTTGAAAAGACTTCTATAACACTGTCCTTTCAAGGAATAGAACGTTGTTGTGAAAATTCCTTGAAATGTACCAACTGGAATTTATTCTTCTAACTAGTTAATTATGTAGTTGATTTGTTACGACAAATAACGAATAAATCACATTGCAATTCTTCACAATAAAATTACACTGCAGAAAATAAACTAGAAATGAGAAAAATAGACACACATACAAAATAAAATTGACACCAATATGTTTGGACAAAACTCCTCAAAAAAACCCAATTGGAAAATCCGATGCAATAGATGAGGGTTTGTTTTATCATATGCAACATCAAAACCTGAGTACATTTGGATGCCCAAACTGGCTATCCTCAGTAAAATAATTTGGCCAAAATATCAGAGACAATTTATCTCACTCCACCCCTGATCCGGCTCTAGGAACTGGCTCTATTGGCTACTTGAACTGACCCTGCGTGAGCCTCTGCGCAGTGCTTGCGCAGGCCCTACTCACACTCCTTCTATAACTTCTCGGAATCTAACGCCGTAGCTGACTTTGCCTCTGGAAGTGAGTCGCTAGGCCTTTTGAAAATTTTCTAGGCCTATAACACCTGAATCACCTTGCTCCTTAGCTGAATCGAACTGCCTTCTTGAGGCTTCTGTGCAACCCCTACATTGCCTCTGAGTGAAATAACTCGACCTCTTTGCTGCTAACTCTTCGGAATTAGAAAACTCCTTTGGAATCTCATTGCTGTTACTCCTCAACCTTCTGCTTCCTTCTGGGTCGAACTCTTCTTTCCTGCTCGACTTTTGTAGCTGGATAGCTTGATCTATGAAGGAACTTGCTCTCGTGATGTGTCTACTCTTTGTCTATCTCCATCCTCATCGACCTACTCTTATAATCTCTCGTTGGTGAACCAACGACCATGATTAGATCTCCATCAATGGCTAAAATCATCTCAAACTCAATCCGTGTGAGTTTCTAGAGCTTTCCCACTTTTCCTTAATTAATTACTATTAATTAATTAGTTTTCCTAACTTAGACTTAGGAATAATTTAAATGATGGCTAATTAATTTAATTAAAGCGTTTCACAAGCTTATCTCGTGAAACCTTTTCTAGGTTTTGGAGATCTCATGTTCTCAGCCTCTTTGACACAAATTGAGACTAGAACACCTGTCCGATGCTACAAAAACTAATACTCCCTCTTAGCGAGGGAGATCTCGTATTCTCAGCTTCTGACACAAATCGAGACTAGAACACCTATTCGATGCTACAAAAACTAACACTTCCTTTTAGCGAGAAAGGTGTTCTCTTGTCTTTCTCCTGTAATATCTTCCCTCACGTTGCTGATGTCTGACATTTCTAACAACCTGTCACTGTCCATCAAGCTACTGCGCATACTCTGATTCATCTGCTAACTCTCTAGCTAAACCATCATGCATCTACGCTATTGCTGACACTGAAAATTCCTTGAAATGTAGCAACTAGAATTAATTCTCCTAATTGATTATTGGTTTATTAATTTTTTGATTAATATCGAATTAATCACACTGCGATTTCTTCACAAATTAAAATAAAGGCTGCGGAAAATAAAAAATGATGGAAGCTTAGAAATGCTAGCACACACACAAAAATTATGAAACTGTTATTTTTTGGACAAAAGTCCAGCAAAAAACCAATGTGGGAAAGTCGGTTTAGCGATGAGGATTTTTATTATCAAGCAACAATAAAATTTTTGAGTACACCTGGCTGCCTCTGAAAAGCTAGCCATCCAAACCCTTTGTGTAGGCCTTGTGTCACCTCTGCGCAGACCCTCTCATGCTCAGCCCAAAACTGCTGCCAATCAAGTTGTCCTACCTACTGCTGATTGGGAAAATGTCTCTTCGGCACTCTAGTAAATCTTTCCAGCCTCTGGAACTGAAAACGACCTTCCCTTCAGCCAAATCGAACTGCTCTACTGAAGCAATTGCGCAGTCCTTGCGCTGCTTCCTGAAGAATAATTTCGGCCTCCTCTTTCTGGCTCTCTGGAACTAAAAACTACTTTGGAATACTGCTATCCTGTGCCTCTACCACCTGCTGCTCGATCTATTACTCAATTCTCCTACTGAATCACCTGTACTGGAAAATCGAACTGCCCAAATCATTGAGTATCTGCATTGGTGTGTTCTCCATCTACCCTCGACCTCTTCTTATAATCTCCAGTTGGGACTCCAACA
Source organism: Pinus taeda (assembly GCA_000404065.3). Lineage (NCBI taxonomy): Eukaryota > Viridiplantae > Streptophyta > Pinopsida > Pinales > Pinaceae > Pinus > Pinus taeda. Next base: position 32,463 of record APFE030391293.1, on the reverse strand, counting down.
ACCAAGATTGAAACTTAATCGATGGTTGAGATCATCTGTAAGTTGATCCGTGTGAGTCTCTAGAGAATTCTCACCTTTCTCAATTAATTGCTATTAATTAACCATTTTTCCTAAGTTAGACTTAGGAGATTTTTAATTATGGTCAATTAATTTAATGGAGCCATCTCTAGGTGGAATTTCCAGAAATGATTTATGGGTTTTGGAGAACTCCTATGTTTTAGCCTCTTCACAATGTCTCGAGACTAGGACACCATACTATGCTACAAAAAGTAACACTCCATTTTAGCGAGGAAGGTGTTCTAGTGCTACACTACTACAACATCCCTGCATCATCCCCCCATATACACTGTTGATGTCTGGCAATTGTAGCTGACTGTCACTGTCCACCAACCACTGTGCTAACTTTCATTCATCTGCTAATGACTGTAGCTGAAGCATGCTGCATTTGTGCTGCTACTGACACTGCACTGTACAATCTGTATTGCTGCCAACTCTGCATCTGCACTACAACTCAACTAACACTCCCTCTCAATTGTTGCTGCTATTGCAACTATTGCAACTGAGAAGCATCCAAAATACCAAACTGTGACTCTGTGCTGCAACTTTCTCCTGAGCATCTGACTGCTACTAGCCTCTGCACTATCCATTGAGAAATCTATGCTGCTATTGATTTTGCTACTGAGCCTCTTGCTTTGCTATCAATATTGCTTTGCGCTCCTCAACATCTGACTGCCACTAGTATGCAACTATCACTCTAGAATCTAATTACATCAACTGACGTTGATCCTCCTGCTACTGAATACTGTGGCCCCTATAGCAAAGGTAATGATCCATGAGGAAACATCATCCGATGTTCTACTCAAGGGACCCTGCCCAAATCTCTGCGTAACTCTGGGACTAAAGTTCCATATCGCCCCACCTCACTCCTGGAGGTATAGCCGCAAACATGGCGAAATCTTTCTCTAGCTTGGAGGACAACTTGTCTATCTCTGCGGATGCTGCCACCTGATCCTACTTCTCCAGCTTATCTTTCTTTTTCTGAGGACATTGGGTACTGTAGTGTCCAAACTCGCACACCTGAAGTACTTGATCTTAGATAGATCCTTTTTCTTCATTTTCTCCACCCGCGAACCTTGTCCCTGACTGGGACCTTTTGCTTTCCCCTTTGGTGCAAGGGCCACATTATCTTCCTCCTTCACACCTTTCGATCCCTTGCTGCTGCTGATGGAGCTCTTCACTAGAGACCACCTCATCTCTTCCTGTTGCAGGTCTAACCACATCTTGTCCCACCCTAGTAATGTATCTCGTCCCAAAATGCCTTGGACGAAGATTTCCCATTCCTCTGAGACATTGTTCAGGGCCAAATGCACAAGCTTTGTAGCTTGAGGCGCTTCTCATACGACTGCAAGTTGATCCCGGATATCCTGAATTCTGGTGAGAAACGGATCTATGCCTTCACTCTTCTGCATCCTGGTGTTCCTCAGTGTTTCCTTCAGGAACATATTCTGCTGCTCAGAAGGATTCTGATATAGCCTTGAGAGAGAATCCCACATCTCTTTGGCCGTATTATTGGCCAATATGTGTGAGACTATATGGTCCCAGACTCCATCTAGGATCATCCGCTTCGCCTTGGCCATTTCTTTCATGTATTCTTTCAGCTGATCTGCATTAGTAGGTACTACCAGAATGTTTTCTGCATAGGTTTTTAGGCCTTGCTCATCTAGCAGGAAGGACATCCTACACTTTCAGATGATATAGTTGGAAACACCCTCCAACCTGTCTTGATCTCTAAGCCCTATTATGGCCGTCTCTACAAAAACTTGAACATGGATGGAAATCTCCCTCTTTCTTGTTCGGTTGCTAGCTCCGTTATTTGCACTCCCTTCTAGAGTGAGAAAATCTGCCTGTTGTTACTGCCTTCAGCAACTGAAACTATTAGACTTCTGAACTAGAAATCCTCTGAAAGAAAATCCCTTTGTGTGTGCACTTTTCTCTTCCACCCAACTCTAATTCAGCTCTAGCAAATTGCTGCAAAACCCTTCTGTGCCCAGACAAGAAAACTGCTCAGCGAAAATATTGAGCTGTTGCTCAATCTGCCTGCTGGAATCGCAATTTTGGACAAATTGAATTTTCTGCCACTCTGCAATTGAAAATCGAACCCTTGCCCAACAATTCACACTACCTGGCTAGGCATTGCACAATGTCTGAAAATTTCGGCTTGCTGCTCCCTCTAAACAACGCAATTTTCCTCTTCTGCCTTTGAGCTTCCTTTCCCTCAAATATGCTTTGATACCATCTGAAAATTCCTTGAATTGCGGCAACTGAAATTAATTCTCCTAAGTGATTATCAGTTTATTAATTTTCTAATTAATATCAAATTAATCACACAACAATTTCTTCACAAATTAAAATAAACGTTGCGGAAAATAAAAAATGCGTACAACTGAGAAACACTAGCACTCACACAAAAATTATGACATCGTTATTTTTTGGACAAAAGTCCCCGGAAAAACCCAATGTGGGAAAATCAGTGTAGCAGTGAGGGTTTTTATTATTATGCAACAACAAAAATTCTGAGTACAATAAAATGTCGCCAAACTGGTGGTCCTATCAAGAGAAATACTGGAAAAAATATACTGAGGGATTTTACCCTCTCTCCTAGCAATCCCGACACTTCACTGCCTCAGAAAAGCTAGCTGTCCAAACCCTCTGCGCAGGCCCTCTCACACTCAGGCCGAAACTGCTGCCAATCAAGCCCTTCTGCCTACTGCTGACTGGGAAAATGTCTCTCCGACAGTCTAAAAGGTCTTCTTGGCCTCTGGAACTGAAAACAACCTTCCCTTCAGTGGAATCAAACTGCGCTGCTAAAGCAACTATGCAGTCCTTGCGTTGCTTCCTGAAGAATAATTTTGGCCTCCTCTTTTTAACTCTTCAGAACTGGAAACTCCTCCTGAATACTGCTATGTTTCCCCTCTGCCACCTACTACTCGATCTCTGACTTGATTTCTCCTGCTGAATCACCTGTACTGGAAAATCAAACTGCCCAGTATCTGCATTGCTGTGTTCTCCATCTGCCCATCGACGTCTTCTTATAATCTCTAGTTGGGACTCCAATGACCAAGATTAAAACTTAATCGATGGATGAGATCATTTCTAAGTCGATCCGTGTGAATTTCTAGAGAATTCTCACCTTTCTCAATTAATTGCTATTAATTAACCATTTTTCCTAAGTCAGACAGGAAATTTTTAATTATGGTCAACTAATTTAATTGAACCATCTCTAGGTGGAATTTCCAGAAACAACTTTTGGGTTTTGGAGGATTACGTATTAGCCTCTCTGTTAGAGGCAAAAGGTGTGCAACAGACAAACAAATATACACAACAAATAAAATCATGCACAGGAGACAGCAGATTAACGTGGTTCACCCAACCAATCTGGGCTACGTCCACCAAACATAGGCATCGACAATCTTTATTATCAAACAGGAGATTACAAAATAATATTTTCCTCACAAACTCTCACACCAAAAACAATCCGTATGGATACCTGTTTTATAGCTAGGAGAATCTAACTGCCTCATAAATCCTCTCACATCAAATATAGGATGCATTAACTCTCTCCCAACAACCTGGAGCTAATCTAGCAACAAATTCCTATTGTTGTCACACATTAGAGATTTTTGCCTACTTTGTATGAAACAAAAAATCTCAACAATCTCCACCTTGACAACAATTAGCCTGATACCCTGTTTGTTTATTATTTTATCTTTTCTGCAAGCCAAGAGAAGCCAAACACTAGCGTAGCTTCTCTAACAAAACTGGTTTCGTGAACATGTCTGCACAATTCTCCTTTGTATGCACCTTTTCAAGAGAGACTCCCCTTTGAGTGATAAACTGTCTTACAAAATGGTACTTGATCGGTATATTCTTTGATTTACTATGATAGGCCGGATTCTTAGCCAAATGTATTGCACTTTGACTGTCACAAAATAACTTGATGTTGTCATGCAACCTACCAAATTCACGAAACAAACCTTTCAACCAAACCGCTTCTTTGCAAGCATGATAAGTAGCAATGTATTCTGCTTCAGTAGTGGACAAAGCAACAATGTTCTGTAGCTTTGACATCCAATTGATAGCTCCACCTGCAAGAGTAAAGACATACCCTGAAGTTGACCTTCTCTTATCCAAATCACCTGCAAACTCGGAATCAACATATCCGCAAACAAATTCACTACTCTTATTGTAAGAAATACAATAACTACTTGTGCCTCTCAAGTACCGAAGCACCCATTTCACTTCTGACCAGTGTTCTTTACCCGGATTTGCCATGTACCTACTGACAACCCCAACTGCATGTGAAATATCTGGTCGAGTACAAACCATCGCATACATTAAACACCCTACTACATTGGCATATGGAATTCGAGACATATAATCCTTTTCTTCATCTGTATTAGGACATAAACTCGAAGAAAGCTTAAAATGGGAAGCTAAAGGGACTGAAACAGGCTTCACATTATCCATACCAAACCTCAAAAGTATTTTCTCAATATACTTTTGTTGTGATAGCCATAGCTTACCATTGCTCCTGTCTCTGAAAATCCCCATGCCCAAAATCTGTCTTGCTGCTCCTAGATCTTTCATATCAAATGTCCTTGCCATCTGAGTCAACCTGTTGATTTCTTCAATGCTTTTGCTTGCTAAAAGAATATCATCAACATATAACACTAAGATAATGAACATGCCATTATTCAAATGTTTGAAATAAACACAATGATCATATTCACTTCTAACATATTTCTGACTCAACATGAAAGAATCAAACTTCTTATACCACTGCCGAGGCGACTGCTTCAGGCCATATAATGACTTCTTGAGCCTGCAGACAAATTTCGCATTGCGATGTTGAACAAACCCTTCCGGTTGTTCCATATATATTTCCTCATCTAAATCACCATGTAGAAATGCAGTCTTAACATCTAACTGCTGCAACTCCAAATCAAACAAAGCCACTAATGCTAACACAATTCTAATTGAAACAATTTTAACCACTGGTGAAAAAATCTCATGAAAGTCTATGCCAGCTTTATGAGAAAACCCTTTTGCAACTAGCCGAGCTTTGTACCTGTCTTCCGTATCATTCACACCCCGTTTCAACTTGAACACCCACTTGCATCCCACAGTTTTCCTGCCTTTCGGAAGCTCCACCAGATCCCATGTGCCGTTTTTACTCAAGGCCATCATTTCTTCCTTCATGGCTGCTTTCCATTTGTCACTATTTGAACCTTCTACAACTTCCTGATAACACAAAGGTTCATCATCATTAGCGATCAAAGCAACTGAATCATCATACCTTCTCGGACAACGTTTGATCCTTGTAGATCTCCTTAAGGATGTTTCTGGTGCTTCCACAATTGGCTGCCTATCCTCTGTACGAACTTCTTCATGATCGCCATCTGAAACCTATTCATGACCTCCATCTGAACCCTGTTCATGACTAGAATCTGAACTATGGTCGTTATGAATATCATTAGAAAAGTTGTCAAACTGAATACGCTGGAAATCAGATACATCCTTAATATGGTCGTGCTCTGATACCACTTGTTGGAATTCAGGCACAACAAACTTAAATAAAAACACACAACAACATTAACACAGCAGAACATCAAGCATATAGACACAAGAATTAACGTGGTTCACCCAACCAATCTGGGCTACATCCACCAAACATAGGCATCAAGAATATATTAAATAAATTGGAGATTACATCAAGAAATCCTCACACTCACTCTCTCTCAGCTATCCGTATGACAACCTATTTTATAGTAGAGAGAATCTAACTGCTCTCACATCAAATTTAGGATGCATTAATTTGCTCCCAACAACCTGGAGATAATCCAGCAACAGATTTTCTATTGTTGTCACCTACAGAGATTTCTGCCTATTTCAGTTCAAACAGAAAATCTCAACAGTAGTGGGACTAGCATATCGAAAAGACACTAGTTTTATCGGAAACAACAGGAAAAGATAGCCAAGAGAGGGAGGGAAGAACGATCTTCACCTGTAATAAAGGCAACAAGCCAAGGCCTCAAGGTCTTTCATAGGAAAAAGAAACAAAGGGTCCCTATGAATATTGATTCGCAGTCTGGTAAACAGTCTATACAATATCCAACTCAATCTACCACTTCTCATGAATAGCAGATAGTCCAAATTGTTGGAATCATTCCAAAGAATAAAGAGGAAGACATCTTCCATGTCTTTAGTGAAATAAAAATAAAGAATGAAGAATTGAAGTTAAATATTTACACCCAGTTTTGGAAGCATTCTACCAGCTCTCAAGCTTCTTTCAGCCTTCGACTCTGAGAAGGGGAAGATGCAAATGGATTTCTTGCAGGCCCAAGTTCCTCAACCTAGGACGGTAGCAAAATATCAGAAACATACTTCTTTTGAGTTTAATGTCCAGGATGTGCATCCGATTGATCAAATTGAGATGTACAAACATACTGAATAGATGATTGCTTTAACCTTGACAAACACTGCTATGAGTTTGTCGAAAATGTAGGTTACATTGGCCAACAATCAGTCACAATTAAAGTTGGAGAAGATCTCCTCATTAACAAAGGATACCAAGATTCAATCCTTGGAAAATCTAGTGCTAAGGATGGGATATGATCCCTCAAACATAAATGTTGTAGAGGAGCTCATTAAGAAAAAGAACACTTAGGTTGCAATATTAAAGAAACAATTGAAACTACTAGCATCTGAGGATCCAATGGCCAAAGAAATTGAGGAGACAGAGACACAAAAGTCAGATATTATGAAGATCATCATATAACAGAATTTGCAAATAAAACAAATGGAGGAGCAGATGTAGAAATTGGTTAAGGAGAAGGAGGAAGCTATCAGGAACATTCAAACTTTAGTGAATGTAGTTTCTCTTGCAGTAGTTCACATCACCAAAGTTTCTACTACGACCATTACATCAGCAACATGTACAGAAGAAGGAGCTGAACAAATTACTGAAGTTGTTTAGAACCTGTCTATTAAGACAAGAGAAATCAATAAACTAAAGGATGAACTCAAAGAATTATGGCTTATGAAGTCTATACCAGATAATTCACACACAACTGAAACAAACAGACTCAAAGTCCAAGTGGAAGTGTTGACGAAAGAAGTTACAGATTCACGGAGGTGATCAAGGAGCTTTGGCCCTGCACTAAGATAATATTCAATCAGAAAGATCTCTTGGAAAAATCTCAAGAAGTAGTGGAATCCATAACTAGGCAGCTGGAGGATATTCCACAGACTGCCTCTGATATAATCAAATTTCTGAATTCCAAGGATGACTATGAGCTTGAGGAGTTAAGAATAAGTGACAGAACTGCAACAATATTAGAGGTAAAGAAGATTATCACTAAGAAAAATCTCACCCTTTAGTTACAAGAAAAGTGCAGCAATGTTAACAACATAATTCAGAGATTTTTCAACAAGATTGAATCTTCGATCAACAAAGGTTTACCTTCTATGATGGTTATTAATGATAAATTAATGCCAATTGAGGATTATGTCAAGAAGTTAACAGAGATGGGCACCCATGCAACTTCAGTAGCCAATATCAAAGGATCAACAACACCAACTCTCATAGTATAAACACTCAGGGATTATTTCTTCATCCTGGATGAAATCAAGCATATATTTTTGGTAAAACCCACTTTTACTAAATACACTAAGATGGATGAAATCTACAGGAGGGTAACAAAGATTTCTATCTAAGATAAGAAACGCTGGGAAGAATTAACAGATTTACTTGATTAAAGATAATTGAACAACATTCAGTTTTTGAGGGAACAACCAGCCAACTCCAACCACTCTTCAACTTTTTTTCAGTAATAGCCATCAAACAATGCAACACCAAAGTAGTGCCATATCATTAGACAATTTCATTTTTGATTGTGTAAATAATCTATTTTTGTAAAAGTAGTTCAGGATATTTTTCATCCTACTGTTGTATAAATAACTATCTTCACAACTTATTCGGGGTTGCACCCTTGAAGAAGCATTTCTAATCTTTCTAGATCATTAATACAAAGCAAAGGATTCTGAATTAGGTTTTACACAGTTTGTGTTTCCTGTAAGTTTTTCCAATGTCATTCATTATGTTTTTTTCTTCATATAATTGTGTCTTGCAGAGGTAATTAGGTAGGAATAATTGTATTTCAATATATTCCTATAAGCTTTCTGAAGTGATAATCTATAAAGAGAATGAATTAATGGACTATTTTTTCTGCTCATCATCTTAAAATCTATTTCATTGTGTAAATATTTATAGAAGCCCTCTGGTGAGATATTGATATTATTCAAGAGGTTAGGTACATCAGTTATATATTTGTTTCATTCATTGGTGTCCCAAATTAAAACAAAACCCCCAAAAGATTTATCTTAGATTCTCTGGCATAATAGTTGACCATTATTATCTCAGAGATACAACATTATTATCTCAGAGATACAACAATACCATTTGCAGCTACTTAGGCAGATTCAAATCATGTCCAACCTGAAGCTAATAGGGCTAACAACTTCATTGAGAGCATTAAGAACATCTGCCAGTAGGTCCATCACATATTGGATAGAGTGAATGTTAAGTATAAACAACGTCATGATCAATATCGAGTACCACACAAGTTCCAGGTGGGTGATAAAGTTTGGTTACATTTAAATAAGGAGTGCCTTGTTGGACCCCACCGCAAGCTTCGCCTACTATGATATGGGTCTTAGACCATCACTAAGGTTGTAGGAGAGAACTCCTTTAAGCTTATCATTCTACCATTCCTTGGACTACACCCAGTATTTGATGTGGATTGATTGCGGCCATACTTTCCCCCATTGTTGGAAAAACCCAACATTGTTGAGGAGCTGACACCAACAGAGTTCAACAAAAGTTGTGTCAAACAAGCCACAACTGATAAGATCATGGACACACAGATCAAGGACACTCGCCAGTAGAGGATCCAGCCAGAGTGGATTGTCAAAGCAGGAAAATGCCTTCACTAGGGCAAGTGGCTCACCATGGACCAGGTTCAATAGAAATTTACTCAACTCATGGAGGCTCTGCATGCAATGGAGTTTCAATAAATTTTATCCTCAAATAATTTTAATAGCTTAAATATTCTGAGTTACAATTACACAAACCACACAAATTAAATATACTAATCAGTTAAATACTCACTTCACTTAACCAACCAAAAAAATTATCTCAATCAAAAAATAAAATAAAATAACGATAAAATAAGAATTTAGTTTGGGAGAAGGTACCATAGGAGAGTATTATTATTTATGTTTCAGAAACGTCGTCAGTGAGGTATGGTCAGGTCAGGTCAGGCAACTGCTTGTCCAACCTAATTTGAAACAACATCTACATCCATCCAACGATAACGTTTCTAGAATCTTCAAAATTGAAGCAACGGATTCGCCGAACTCAAGAATACTACGTCGATAAGGACGCTTCTAGAATGAATACTACATCGATAATGACGCTTTTATAACGTAGATAATGCTCGCCTCAGCAACGGATTCGCGGAATTCATTGGGACTCACGTTGCATCAATATTTTAATATTAATTATCTACAAGGAAAGCAGTTTATAATGGGATTTTTTAAAAAAAAATTGGTGGATTTTTCTGGTCAAAATCTAACAGTAATTTATTGGTATTGGTATGGCAAGTTTGATAGACAATCAAACCGTCCCAAGAATTTTCTACCATGCTGAATCAAGATTTAACCTCAATAAATCAAGATTTAACCTCAATTTCTTCTATCTAATTCCGTTACTAAAATCTTCAAAAAATCACATTATAAACAACTCCATAAAAAAATATTACCATAGACAAGAACTGCACTTTTGGCTTTTCTGTCTAAATTCCGTCCGCGCCACAATCGTGAAGCAAGCAAAATACCTTTACCAATCAAATCTCCTGTTCCTCAGTTACCACGACAAAGCTCTTAATAAAAAAATGATATTCGATGCATGGGCTGAAATAAATAAATAAATTGATAAATATATTGAAAATTGTAGGAAGAAAGGAAGAGGGGATCTGAAAGCTGAGGTTGAGAGACCTCAACCATGCTTTCACATGTAAAAACAGTTTAAATTTTTTAATTTATTTATAACTTATTTTAAAGAATTCTATCATAATTGAGTTGTTTATAATAATATTATTTAAGATGTGATTATTTTATAGCTCTTAATAAAAAATGATATTCGATGCATGGGCTGAAATAAATAAATAAATTGATAAATATATTGAAAATTGTAGGAAGAAAGGAAGAGGGGATCTGAAAGCTGAGGTTGAGAGACCTCAACCATGCTTTCACATGTAAAAACAGTTTAAATTTTTTAATTTATTTATAAGTTATTTTAACGAATTCTATCATAATTGAGTTGTTTATCATAATTGAGTTGTTTATAATAATATTATTTAAGATGTGATTATTTTATTTAAGATAGATATATATACGTAAGAATTTTATCATAATTTAGTTGTTTATAATTATATTTATTTAAAATGTAATTATTTTATTTAAGATAGATATATACACACATTTATAAGTCTATCTATTTTGGAATGGGGCTTCTAGAATTTTAATTTAATTATTAATAATCAATAGGTGGATGGTAGGGATAACACTCTATTATATTTATAGTACTCATACATCTAAGGTTGAGTCACAAAAGTAGTTATGCTCTTTCTTACCTTTTAATTAATTTGATTAATTAAAAAAAATGTCATATGAACAAGTGACATATGAAATGAGCTATGTATTTTTGGTTGTGTTATTGATAGGACATGGTATTGGGCCATGGTATTGTAACAAAACCTATTTAACTTTAAGAATCTCCATTGTAAAGTGGAAGCTTATTTAAAGCTAAGAATCTCCTTGGTAAAGTGGGGGCAAATCTCCATGGTAAAAAGACCTTATTACATGTTTTTTAAAATTAATCAAATTAATTGGCATTCACAATCATTTAATTTATATGGATTTCTTAGTTTTTTTTTTTGTGGGTGAATTTTGTACTTCCTTCTAAAGAAACAAGGATACAAAGAAATAAAAGGAGACTAGGTGGAGAGGTCAAAATCTATCTCTACAACTTGGATAGTATCCTTGTTGTCTCTTGGGATGTCTCTAGTCGGTGGTGGGATGTCAAGGTGTTTCTCTATGCACTCCAACCTCTAATCCAAGTCCTTCAAGTGGTAATGCAAGTGCTCCATGGAGTGGAGAAGATATACTTAATGCTCAAACATGTCTAAAAGGACCCTTTTGAGGAGGAATTTCATATGCCAATACAAATCCATTGTGTCCATGTATTGATTGAAGTGTCTACATGTATGCTCAATGTATGGCACCAAATATGCCAACTCAATAAGAACCTCTACGTACAAGATACGATTCTCGTGGGAGGCTCCTTCTAATTCAGAATAGGTGAGCTCATCCGAGATGGGGCTCAGGGTAAGCTTACAGAATTAGGCAACGATTTCTTCCAAACAATGGTGAGTACATGTATTACCCTGGTTGGTTTGTTCTTGGTAATATGTTGCTCCTCTATGGACGCGGGCTCGCTAATGAGGCATGGAGGTTAATCCAAGAAGGAAAAGGGGATAAAGAGCCAAAAGAAGTACATCAAAGGGATGGTAGTAAGCCACTCGTAGGAGAATCAAGGGAGAGAGATAGAGCAACGATGACAACCAATACAAGAGGGAGATATAAACAACTAACAAAGAGAGGGGGGGAGGGGGGTGGGGTAAATAGACGTAAAAAGAGAAAGGAGGGACACTCAAAACCAACAATGGAGTAATTCAAGAGGAGTTGAGAGGCTAGAGAGACAAAATTTTGAGAACCCACCTGGGCACTAACATAGGTCAATTACAAGGACAAGTGAGCCAAATCAAAATAAAATGCATAGAAGAGCCATAAGAGAACCATGGAATAATGGGAGAGATCAAGGGACTAGACGAACCACCTAAATAGGGGTAATCCAGTGTTGTTGCTACAAATGGCATAGTCCTACGGCATGAGGTTCCATGACCATACATGCAGTAAAAACTAAGAATAAAAGCTACAAAGTGCCCTACCATCTTGCAAGGAAAGAGTGATAATAGGGAAAAACCAAGCTCTTGAGGTGTCTGGTGCACGTTTTCATTAATGGTGTAGTCCTAATTAGTAAGATGAAGACTTTCCTTAGTGGAACTATGCTGACACACCAAAGATTATAGGTTTGTACCAAGCCAAATGTCGAAAGGATTGGCTAAGAGAGGACGCCAATGAAGTTTAATGAGAACACAAAGCTCTTGTCAACAACGTTGATACAACTACGAGAATTTTGAACCAAAATATGAAGTGTGATAATTAGTATTGGCTCCAGATGATGTTTTGCACAAGTGAAGTTTTGGAAAACATTTGGGGAGATGGATGGCAAAGGCATGTATATGGAGTGTGCATGAGATTAATTGCTATAATTAATGTTTGCATGCGACAACATTTCATGTTCATTCATGGCACAAGAGTGTGATACCATGTTCCACGATCTCTTAGCCAGATGGACCAATAGCAATGCCCCTCTCCCCCTTTTAATCGAAATCACCCCATCCAAGAATATGGCTTCCTTAGTTACATATGTATGAGCTTTCCATTTTTATTTCACATGTTTTATAATTTTTATAATTTTTTTTTATATGGTATGCATACATTGATTATATATAGAGAGGGAGTCCTCAGAAAAAGAGCTTACTGTAAGTATTAAGCTTTTATATGTTTATTAATTAAATTTAAATATGAATCTTTGAAATATAATGGATTAGAATATGAGTCATTATTTCCAAGAAAGAAATTAGAGATGCTCTTAATGGCATGGAAAAGATTGGAAAATTAAGTATGTACAAAGCTCTTATCAAAAGGAAGGAAAGGTCCTACAGAAATAAGAGGTAAGAGTATCTTCTTCACCTTTCTAAATTTGAGCCTATAAATGTTTGGAGGAATATATTTGTTCATAAAATGAAAGAAAAAAAATTGATCCCCTTCAATAAATGGGATATCTATCTTAAGAATATTTATGATTCCTTGGACACCATGGGAAACATCTTAAACACTCCTATAGAGGAGGATATCATTTCTTTGGAAGACATGGAGTTTGGGATTAAGAAGCTCACTAATAGGAAAGCTAGGGATATTGAAGGCTACCAAGTTTAGGAATGTCGCAATAACAAAACTGATGCTTCTATCGTTTTTTTGACTTCACAAAATCTTTTGACATTGTTCCTCAGGATAAGCTATGGAAAAAACTTGAAGAAATAATGATTTCTCTTGAGTTAAGGGTTGTTGTGACTAGGCTACACGTGAAATTTTATTGCCAAGCTTAACACCACCAAGAGATGGTTTGAAGATATTAAATGCACTATCGAGGTTAAGCAAGGGTGTCCCCTATCTCCTATCATTTTCAGCATTTATATTGATAAATTAGAGCAATGTTTGGAAGCTACAAGATGTGATGGCCCCAAGCTCACTGGTATGGTCATTACACTTCTCCTTTATGTTGATGATATTGTTCTTCTAGCCAAAATCCATGATGATCTTGAAAAGCAACTTAGAATCCTTCATGATTACTACTCCGGGATGGGTATGTTTGTTAATATCAACAATGCTAAAGTCATGATAATTAAATCCAAAAATATTAACTATGATAATGTCAATTACGATAAAAATTACTTGGATAAAGTTTCTTTATACAAATATTTAGGTATTGACATTCATCATCATCTCAAATGGAATTATAGCATTGAGAAAATGATAATGGGAGGACGTAAAGCTTATTATTAGCTTGAAAATAATTGTAAGTCAACTCATCTTTGGGTATGGAGTAAAAAGAAGTTTCTCTTTGAGATTCTCATCACCCCAATTGTTTTATATGGATGTGAGGTATGGGGTTGCAGTATATCTAGAGAATATTGGAGGAAGATTGAGGTAATCCAAAAGCAATTTATAACCTACAACCTCAAGATTAAAGGAAATACTCCCTCCCCTATCCTCTTGATTGAAATCGTGATTTCCCTCATTGAATGCATGACTATGTTTATGTCTTCGATGTATAAGAAGAAGCTCCACAACATAGAAGACAAGAGGCTCCCTAAAACGGCTCCTAACTCTATTCAAAACCCCCACCTCTGGTTCAAGTGAGGCTAGGATAAGGATGCCCAGTATTGGCTTGACCATTGGGGGATAAAGTAGGACACCATCTCAGGATAAAGATAAGTTGTGGGATGATAAGGAAATAGAGGGAAAAAATGAAGTTAAGGTATTATAAGGAGGTGATCAACGTTAATCTTGATAACCAAAATTATCTTTCTGTCTTAACCAATGCTACAAAGAAAATGAACATTGATATGATAAGACCTAATTCTCATAAGCTTCGAAGTGACATCAAGCATTGGCTTATTCCCAAAACACCTTAGGACAAAAGATTCAATCATCTTTTATATACTAAGAAACTTGAAGATGAAAAATAATGTCTCATGGATTTCCTAGCTCTTACTCACATTCGATCTCATTTCGAAAACCTTTGCCACACTACCAACCTTATTGACTTGTTAAGTCAACAAAACTATAGTGATCTAAGAACGCTTCTCTCCCTTCTTTTTGATCATAGAAATAGAATCTTAAAGAATCTCAATTAATCTATAAAATTCTAAAGGTTTGACAAACCCTATTGATCTTATTGGATTTTAATCATCATCATCATGATCATCATCATTATTTAAATTTATTTTAATGTGATACACATAATATGATTTTTTTTCCAAAGAATTATTTGTAATTTTATTAATACAAACAAAATAATAAAAAAATAAATTGACTTGAATCTATTTATTTATTTTAATTGAAATGTATGCTTCATTATTTTTTATTTACAATTTCATCCAACTCACTATTACAAAATCTTGAATTAAAAATATTTTTAACATTTTTTTTTTAATTTTAAAATAAATTAATTCTTAATAATAGATATAATAATTGCATATTAAATTTCCTTAAAAATGAAGAAAATAATAAATTTAAATATCCAATATAAATAATAAAAGAAATACATTATAATCAATCAAAATATCAAATTCATAATGAAAACTCATCTCATCAAATTTCAATCATATAGTTTTAAATTTCAAATCTAAATAAAAAATTTGGAACTATTTTTAAAAGACAACCTTTGGCATTTCAAATCATAAAATAGAAATCCCATAAATGTCATATTTATATAAAATTAGGTAAAATGAAATATTTTCTTAAATTACATATAAAATATATTTTAATTTAATAGAAAATTATAAGTAATTATAAATTTATTACATAATTTTTTACTATCTTTTTTAATTTTAGATTTTTTTTTCCTTAAATCTTTTAATGTATTTTTTTTCTTTTAATGCTTTTATTTGAGCTAATATGGAAATATTCATCTATCTCATTCACAATTATTTATATTAATCATTAATTTGCGAAGCTCATTAGCTATGGTTAGAAAAAATTAACCTAATTTTTTTAAAAACTAAACATTTTAAAAGGAAACTATTTATTTGATATTATCTAATTAACCATTAAAGCTCTTCAAAAGATTCAAAGTAACACATATCAAAAGATAAGCGTTGTCTAAGTAGGGCATAATCGAACTCATAGCCTTTCTCAACACTAAAACTTTAAATCTTAATATTTATTTAAAAAAAAATCTTAATATTAACTTATAAAATAATATTTACCTATTTTCAATTTAACATTAAAAAAACGCATATTTATAGAAGTATATATCTAAACATCGGTTAATCAAGCTCTATAATAAAAATCCAGACAATATATTCTTCCACCCTTTACCAAAGATATTCCTATTATTATGTCGCTTGATTTATAATTCAATGCAAAACAATTAATACTTCAACTAAAGTATTATGTGATACCTTCAAACATTTTAAAAATGAGAAAATTAATTTGACGTTCACTTGATTTGGAAAAAAAAAAGAGAAGGCAATGTCTTGCGTGTTGTTTTTATTCTCGGGCATCGACACCTAGAAAGCGTTTAGTGCGAGCAAAAGAGTACAATGGAGCCACCTCCACATTATCATGGCATTTCCGCACTAAAACAGTGTTCTTGTTCGATACCTGGATTCGTCGGTTAGTATTTCTTTGTTATTTCCTTCCATATTCAAATTTATTCTACAACCAAGATATTTACTTTGGTACAGAGGCTTAAGGTATTAAAGTATTCCTCAATCCAAAATTAAGCATATAAAAACTAAAAGGTTTGTCTTTTTAGTGTGGGAAATAAATAGGAGAAAACAAGAAACAAGGAAATCGGGAACATAAAATGAGATTAGATGGAGGGGTCAAAATTCATAGCTGCAATTTGGATAGGATTTTTGTTGTGTTTTAGGGTGTATTTACTAGGTGGTGGGATGCCAAGGTGTTGCTCTATGCAATCCAATCTTTGATCCAGGTCTTTCATGTGGCAATGCAAATGCTCCATGGAATGGAGAAGATCTACTTGATGCTCAAACATGTCCAAAATGACCCTACCAAGGAGGAATTTCATACACCAATATAAATCCATTATGTCCACGTATTGATCGAAGTGTCTACATGTATGCTCGATGTTTGGCACCAAATATGCCAGCTCAATAAGAACCTCTATGCATAAGAGACGATTCTTGTGGGAGGTTTCTTCTAATTTAGAATAGGTGAGCTCATCTCAAATGGGGCTTAGGGTAAGCTCACAGAATTAGGAAATGCTTTCTTATAAAAAATGGCGAGTACATGTATTACCCAGGCTAGTTTTTTCTTGGTAATATGTTTCTCCTTTGTGGACACAAGCTCTCTAGCAAAGCATGGAGGTGAATCCAAGAAGGTAAAGGGGAAAAAGGACAAAAAGAAGGACATTAAAGGGATGGCAATAAGCAACTCATTGGAGAATCAAGGGAGAGTGATGGAGCAATGATGACAACCAATATAAGAGGGAGAGATAGAAACTAACAAAGAAAGGGAGAAAGTGGGTAGCTAGACAAAGAAAGAGAAAGGAAGGAAACTAAAAACCAACAAAGGATAAATTCGAGGGGAG
Source organism: Pinus taeda (assembly GCA_000404065.3). Lineage (NCBI taxonomy): Eukaryota > Viridiplantae > Streptophyta > Pinopsida > Pinales > Pinaceae > Pinus > Pinus taeda. Next base: position 15,314 of record APFE030391293.1, on the reverse strand, counting down.
GTGAGAGGTCAGAGACGAAAATTGTGAGAAGCCATATGGGCACTAACATAGGCCAATTACCAGAACAAGTGAGCCAAACCAAATTAAAATGCAGAAAACAATTAGAAGAGAACCATGGAATAATGGGAGAGACCAAGGGATGAGACGAAACACCGAAATAGGAATAATCTAGTGCTGCTACTACAAATGGCATAATCCTGTGGCAAGAGGTTCCATGACCATACATGCAGTAAGAACTAAGTGCATAAGTTTTAGAGTTTCTTACAATAGTGCAACGAAAAAGTGACAACAGGGAAAAATCAAGCTCTTGATGTGTCTCATGTTGGTTTTCATTAATGTTGTAGTCCTAATTAGTAAGATGAAGACTTTATTATTGGAACTACGGTGACACACCAAAGATTACATGTCTTTATCAATCTAGGTGTCAAAAGGATGGGCCAACAGAGGACCCTAATGAAGTTTAATGAGAGATGAATCCTATGTGTAGAACACAAAGCTCTTGCAGTGAGCGTCGATATAACTATGAGAATTTTGAACCAAAATATGAAATTCCATAATTAGTATTGGCTCCAGATGATGTTTCACACGAGTGAAGTTTTGGCAAACAATCTAGAGAGATGGATGGCAGAGGTAGGTGTATGGAGTGTGCATGAGATTAATTTCTACAATTAATGTCTACATGTGACAACATTTCAAGTTCGTTTGTGCCACGTGAGTGTGCTACCACGTTCCATGATCTCTTATCTAGGTGGGACAACAATAGTGCCCCTCCCCCCTTTTACTAGAAAGAACCCCATACAAGAATATGGCTTCCTTAGTTCCATATATATGTGCTTGGCATCCACTCGGTTCAGATCTTCAGGGATTCGATGAATATTATTAAATGGTTCAATGGTGAGAGCAGATGCCAGAATTACATTCAATATCCTTTGTTAGAAGAAGTAGAATACTTGAAATATTTTTTTAATGATTTTTCACTATGTCATATCTACAGGGAACACAATAGTACAAATGACCAACTTTCTAAAATGGGTCTACAACAAGATCTGGATAGTTGGAGGACAGAGGAAGCTGAACTGGATGAGAGCTGTGTGTCAGATCAGCCACCATTTTGATAATATTATCACACAAACTTGGCTTCGACATATGATAGTTTTTCATTTATGTTTAAATTTTTTTAGTGTTTTAGTTTTAAGTAGCAAACATACTTATTATTATGTAATTCAAGTTGTAGAAAACAATCGACATGTTAAAATACATTGTTAAACTGTAAGTTGAACTCATTCCTATTTGGGTTGTTTTCCTCAATGAGGAGGCCTGAGAATGGCTTAGGGCATACTTTTGGTGCTTTGGTTTTTATCAGTTATCAGTTTTTGATGCTCTTTTTTGAAGGACAGTTATTGAAAGCTAACCAATATCCTATTAGGGTTGCTTTCCTCATTGAGGAGGCTCGGGATAATGATTTCAACGATCTTGATTTAGCAAAATAAGATGGTAGAGTTAGAAGACACTCAAACTTACCATTTCAGATCAACTCTATGCTTTGAACAAAGTCATATAGTTTATTGAATGCTTAAATGAATATACTATGTAACTTTTTATTACCTTAATAACAAGTTCGAATTTTTCTTTGGAAAAAAATATATATATGTGCTTGGAATTTTTATTTCCTTAGAAAAATAGCTTATTGTAGGTATTAAGCTTTTACATGTTTATTAATTAAATTTAAATATGGAGCCTCAAAGTATAATGGATTAGAATAAGAGTCATTATTGCTAGGAAAGCGATTAGAGGTGTTCTTAACGAAATAGAAAAGCTCAGAAAATTAAGTATGTACAAACTCTTATCAAAATGAAGAAAATGTCCTATATAAATAAGAGGCAAGACTGTCTTCTTCACCTTTCTAAAGTTGAGCCTAGAAAGTTTAGGAGGAATATAATTGTTCGTAAAACGAAAGAAAATAATTTGATCCCCTTAAAGAAATGGGATATCTATATTACTAATCTTTATGATTCCCTAGACACCATGGGCAACATCTCAAACATTCCTATAGAGGGGGATATCTTTTCTTTGGAAGACGCGGAGTTCGAGATTAAGAAGCTCGCTAATGGGAAAGCTAGGGATATTGAAGGTTGCAAAGCTCAAATTCTCAAAATGGGGGGTCAATCCTAGTCTCTCATGTACACAAACTCTTCAATTTCGCAGTGAAACACGACTTCTCTAAGCCTTGGACGCAAATTCTTATTGTACCTATCTTTAAAAGTGGGGATAAAAACATTCCCTCTAACTATAGGACCATTATGATTAGCCACATTTTAGCCAATATGTATGGGCTCCTTTCGGAAAAGAAGTTTAGCCTATGGCTTGAAATTCATGGTAAAAGAGCTAAAGGGAAAACTAGTTTTAGGAGACATGACTCAACTATTGACCATCTTGTTACTCTTAGGATCATTGCTGAGGAATGTCGCAATAATAAAAATAATCTCTTATGTTGTTTTGTTGACTTTAGAAAAGATTTCAACACAGTTCCTTAAGATAAGCTATGGAAAAAACTTGAAGAAATAATAGTTCCTCTTGAGTTAGGGGTTGTTGTGACTAAGCTATACGAGAATTTTATTTCCAAGCTTAAGATCATCGAGGGATGATTTGAAGAAATTAAGTGAAATATCATGGTTAAGTGAGGTTGTCCCCTGTCTCCTATCATTTTCGTCATTTATATTAATAAACTAGAAAAGTGTTTGGAAGCTACAGGATGTGACGGCCCCAAGCTCCTTGGTATGGTCATTATACTTCTCCTTTATGCTGATGATATTGTTCTTCTAGCCAAAAGTCATGATGATCTTGACAAGCAACTTAGAATCCTTCATGATTACTGCTCCAGGATGGGCATGATTGTTAATACCAACAAGACTAAAATCATGATAATTAAATCCAAAAATATTGATTATGATAATTTCAGTTATGATAAAAAAATACTTGGAGAAGGCTTCTTTGTACAAATATTTAGGTATTGACATTCATTATCACTCAAATGGAACTATAACATTAAGCAAAGGATAATAGGAGGCTAGAAAGGTTATTATGATTTTAAAAACAATTGTAAGTTGATTGATCTTTGAGTATGGTGTAAAATAATTTCCTCTTTGAAACTCTTGTCACCTCTGTTATTTTATATGGATGTTAGGTTTGGGTTACAGTATATCTAGAGAATGTTGGAGGAACATTGAGCTAATCCAAAAACAACCTATAACTTACAACCTCAAGACTAAAGGAAATTCATAATCAAACTCATCTCATATCAAATAAATTCATAGGCAAACTCATCTCATCAAATTTCAATGATAAAATCAAATTCAAACTATATATAAAAATTAGAACTATTTTTTAAAAAAACAATCTCAAGTTTCAAATTAAAAAATGGAAATCCCATCATTGTGATATTTATTTAAATTCAATAAAAATAAAATTTTCCAAATTATATATTAAATGCATTTAATTTAATTGAAATACAAAATAACTATAATAAATTTATTACATATCTTTTTATTATTTTTCTTAAATTTTTTTCCTAAATCTTATATAAACTTTCTCTCTTTTGATGCCTTTGTCAGAGCTGATATGAAAGATCCATATATCTCAATCAGATTAATACTAGTCATTTGTTATGATTAAAAACAAGCTAAACAATTTTTTTAAAAACATTATTTTAAACTATAATTAAAAACAAATCAACTAAATATTTTTAAAACTAAACATTTTAAAAAGATATTTTTTTAATATTATCTAATTAACCATTAAAGCTATTTAAAAGATTCGGAGTGACACATATCAAAAAATAAACATTGTCTAAATAAAGGACAATCGAACTCATAATATTTCAAAACACTAAAACTTTAAATCTCAATATTATTTTAAAAAATATTAAATTTTAATATTAACATTAAAAATATTTTATTTATTTAAATTTAACATTAAAAAAAACATAATTAATTGTAACCGCATTTTCAATAAAAATCACATTAAATAAAATCTCATATATATATGAGCATCGGTTAATCAAAATTTTAGACTCTATAATAAAAATCCAGACAATATATTTCTTCCACCCTTTACCAAAGATATTCCTATTATTATGTCGCTTGATTTATAATTCGATGCAAAACAATTAAAACTGAAGTATTATGTCATACCTACAGACATTTCAAGAATGAAGAATTTAATTTGACGTTCACTAACTTGATTTGGAAAAAAATAAAGAGAATGCAATGTCTGGCGTGTTGCTTTCCTTCTCGGGCATTGATACCTAGAAAACAGAAGAGTACAATGTCATGTCATTTCCGCACTAAAACAGTGTTCTTGTTCGACACTTGGATTTCGGTTAGTACGTGGATTGCAGAGGCTGTCCATACATTCCAATCCCCAGTGTTGGAAGGAAACTGGATAATGCCATCTGGTCCATAAAAAATATGAATATATCCATATCTATAGCTTGCCGACCTCAAATTATAGCCTATATGGGTTGTGATCGTGGCATCACAGTGTGCTTGTCAAATCATCCGTTTGTCATCAAAACTGACCAACTTCTGATGAAAAGGAGCAACAAGGAGAAAACTATTTACAAAAATAATATTACATGATTTTCGAATTAATGGCGATGATAATGATGATTACCTTCACCAAGACCATTAACTTTATTTATAATTGGGACATGATTACTTCAGAGCTCTTATGAAGTTAGATCCGTTGAGTTTACAAGACTCGTTAAGGTAAGATTCCATCGTGTTACTCATTGTGAATCTATTTAACAACAACAACAAAAACAATACCTGTCAGATCGATCTGTCACCTCTGCTGCAAAGGTGTTGCTGCTGTTCTACACTGATCCATAGTAAACTTTTCTAACAGATTTCTAGCATACTTCCCTTGGGTAAGAAAAGTTTGCCCAGTATCTCTAAATACTTCTAATCCCAGACAATAGTGAATTGTAACTTTCTCCTTAGTTTAGGATTAGTTCCTATAGTTATGGGGTTTTGGGTACAACTTCCTACTTCCTAGTATTGTTTTTAATGATGTAATCTTTTGATTGAAGACAATAGAGTGAACGAGAGACATCTCTCAAGTTTTGTGAGTGTAATCTCCAGGGGCAGGCCACACCTGAGAGCTACATCTCTTTCTTTTCAATTCAGTGCATATTTTATCTTGGTATCAGAGCTCAGATTGAGTGAGCCTGATCTTTGTCACCTGTGAGGCTGAAGTGCCTGTAGAAGCTAGCTTACCTGTGTGGCGGAATTGCCTGTGAGGCTTGAAGTCCCTGTGTGGCGGAGTGTGTACACGAGAGCTCTGTGCTTGATTGAGCAGGTGGACTGCAGAACACCTGGCTCAGACTCGGAAATTTTTTTTTTTTTCTGAGCAGAAAGGCCGATTGGCGCGGATTTTGCGCTGACAGTCGCGCCAGAAGACCGATTAGCGCGGGATTTCAGGGAGAAATCGCGCTAGAACGCGGAAATTCAGGGAGAAATCGCGCCAGAGCGCGGATTTTGAGGGAGAAATCGCGCTATTGTGCCAGAAAGCCCGATTAGCGCGGATTTTGCCGGGAAAAACGCGCCAATTTTTCTACTCTAAGCAATTTTTAATTAGCGCGGATTTTTCGCTCGGGGTAGCGCCAAGGAGATCCCTGAACAGCGTGAACTTCGTTTGGTGGTTTGCAAACGGAGCAGATCGGTGGAGGTGCAGATCAGTCCGAGAGAGACAGATCGACAAAGCGCCAGACGAGATCTGTGGGAAACCTCGACTTCGTGTTGGCGATCTGCAAGGAGAGCAGGATCGGCGAAGTGGCAGATCAATCCGGGAGAGGTGGATTGGATCAATTGTGATCAGATCGTTGTTTCGGCTGTGTTGGAAACGTCGAAGTTGCTCATTGGAGCGCGAGTGCCAGAAACTGCAGATCGGTAACAGAGGTGACAGATCAATCTGACAGGTATTGCTTTTTTGCTGTTGTTGTTAAATAGATTCACAATGAGTAACACGATGGAATCTTACCTTAATGAGTCTGGTAGACTCAACGGATCTAACTTCACAAACTGGAAGTTTAAGATCCAGACTCTGCTCGAAGGTGCGAATGCATGGGCTATAGTGACAGGCGATGAGCAGAAGCCGACAACAACCACACAGAAAAACGAGAGGGAAGACTGGGAAAAACAATAAAACAAAGCCAAAGTCCTGCTGAAGATGTCTGTAAAAGACAATGTCATTGCACACATCAGAGATTGTAAATCGTCTGCCGAGATCTGGACGAAGATCAAAAATCTCTATGAGACCCAGAATACAAACAGAGTTTTAGCTCTGAAAAGCAAGCTATTCTCGATGAGGATGGACAAAAGGGAGTGTGCTACTGCATTTGTAGCGCGAATTAAGGACGTTAAAGACGGATTGGGGGCCATTGGAGTGGCGGTGGCTGATGAAGATCTTGTTGCAATTACAATCAATGGGATGCGTGATGATTTTCAAACCTTCATCACTGGAGTCTCGGCAAGGGAGAATGCACCCTCGTTCGATGATCTCACTGCGATCTTGCAGCAAGAGGAAGATCGAAGGCAGAACCTGAATCTGAACCCCCAAAGTGACGATCTCGCGCTGGTGGCAAAACGAAGACTATCCAAAGGAAGGCAGTCACAGCAGCAATCAAAGCAAAGAGGAGGAACATCACAGAAGAATCCGCACTCTCAGAAAGGTATGCTTGCAAATCATTATGAAAAGAAATGTTTTTATTGTGGGAAAATGGGTCATATACGGAGAGATTGTTATCATAAGAAGCAGGTTGATGAGGCAAGGAGGAGACAGGTAAATCCAAAACACAGAGGATATTTTGTAGAAAAAGAAGAAGACTTCAGTCATGAATTTCGACTGTTCACAGTCGACTGTGCCCTAACAGCATCAAACGAAGATGACATCTGATATGTCGATTCCGGAGCATCATCACACATGACAGGTAATAAAGAATTTTTTGACAGTCTTGAAGAAGTTATAAATGGATCAAAAATATATCTAGGGGATGATAATGGGTATCATATTAAAGGTCATGGGGTGATTTCAGTTAAGTTGCCTAATGGAAAAATTAGTCACCTTTCAAATGTGTTATATTTACTGGAATAAAGAAAAACCTGATATCTGTATCCATGATGGCTGACCAGGATATGCATGTTGAATTCTTCAAGACTCACTGTGTGATAAAGGATTGTAGGGATGAAATTGTTGCAACAGGCATGCAAGTTGGAAGCCTGTATAGGTTGGATGCAAAAAGTATACCAAAGCAAGCCATGGTTGCAGGAGAGTCGACAGCTGAGCAACTCTGGCATCAAAGGTTTGGTCATCTGAATCTGCAGGATCTTATGTTGTTACAAAAGAAAGGTATGGTCGAAGGACTCCCCATCTTTCGTAACATTCAGTTGAATTGTGATGGTTGTGCCCTAGGAAAGATGCACAGAGAACAGTTTCCTGTGCATGATAGGAGGAGGCAAACAGAAATCTTAGAGCTAGTGCACACTGATGTATGTGGTCCCATGCAGACAAGGTCGCTAGGGGGAGCATACTATTTTTTGTTATTTACTGATGACTGCACTAGGTATTCTTGGGTTTATTTTTTAAACAAGAAAAGTCAAACTTTCCAATGTTTTATAGAGTTCAAAACGCTGGTGGAAAAACAGTTTGGAAAAAGTATTAAAATTCTCCAATCTGATCAAGGAGGAGAATACAAATTAAAGGAATTCATGAAATACTGCAAAACTCATGGGATTGTTCATAAATATACAGTGCCGCATACACCACAGCAAAACGGAGTTGCAGAGCGTAAAAACAGAACATTGGTGGAGTGTGCAAGGAGCATGCTGCAAGGTAAGGGTCTATCTAATATGTTTTGGGCAGAAGCAATAAATATTG
>APFE030391290.1:0-11927 GCA_000404065.3 Pinus taeda | reverse complement strand
AATTTTTGCTAGATATAATTTTATACCTTTAAATGAAGTATGATGTCGTCAACTAACATCATTAATTTTTTTCATTATTAACGACTATGTGGCATTCCTTACATCTCATTAACAATTTATGTACATTAGCCAAAGCTACATCAAATTCATCACCATAAGTTGTAAAATTGTCCACTTAAATTTCCACATATTCATGGATGAAGTAAGAAAATATTCCAATTACTTATTGTTGGAAAGTTGTAGGAATAAAGTAGGAAGATGTCACTAAGGGACATATCAACATGGTTTTGTCACAATCCTCGGGAGCGATTTGAATTTGGTTATATTTGCTAAATCTATTGAGGGTAGAGAAATATTTCCCCCTCGCTAAGGTATCCAACACTTTGTCGATGAATGGGGATAGGAAGTGAACCTTATGAGTCGACTTGTTAAGTTATCTATAATCTACACAAATTCTTCACTTGCAATTGTTTTTGGGTACAACTACAAGAGGGGAGACTCATTGGCTATTAGAAATAAGGTAGATAAATCATGTTGAAAGCAACTTCCACAATTGCTCTTTGATGAGCTCGATTCATTCATCAATGAGGTCTAATCTTCCTCATGCATGTTAGATGTCAACTAGCACATATACATTATTAAAAGTGATTGTTATGCGCGATCAATTTTTTCAAGATGAAAAATTTCACATCATGGCCATGAAAAAAATGATCATACTATGTGATGAAAAGAATAATTCTTCATCCAAAGAAAAAAATCAACAATATCAACCATTTACAAACATGTAACCATAGTCACCCATAGTCAACCATTTCTTTCATGGTATATTAATAAAATATTTGATATACTTTATTAAATATATATGGAATACTCTATTAAAACCATCCATCTATAAATATATATGGACTGCTCTATCAATATAATTATGTTAACGATAAAATGATAAAATTTCACTCCAAATAGGTAAATCCCTTGATTTGATGTGTATTGACGATCAATTTAAAAATAAATAAACTATATTAATACATTCAAGATATAATCCTGACTCGACTATAAATTATATATTCAAATATATCATCATAAAATGCATCATATGGTAACATGAATTTATACAGTGCTGATATCAGTTTCTCATTTGAACTAATTAAAGGCCGACGTTCTTACAAAATGCAACGTTGTGTCCCTCTTGAATGTGAATGGACGTGATTGTGTCTATAGTTTTCGATTATAAAGGGATATCGTGGGCATAGCAATACGTCAATTAAATCGAATATCCTCTACTTACCAAAGGTGTCTAGAACGATTGAGCGCAGAATCAGTAGCAAAAGTGTAAGGGCGGAGAAGAACTGGTATTACGGTAGAGATGGAGCAAGGGTTTGACATTTTATACAACCGTTTCTTAAGGTTGGCAAAGATCTTGGAAGGGTTTTCAGAAGCCGAACTGTTTGTTGCAGACGACCACGCTGACACTTACACTATTGGTTACAACATTGCCCTAAAAAACCCTTCTCAAAGGCAACAACTGTATGATAGATACAAGGACTGGTTACAAGAATGCCTAGTGGGTGTCATTTTACCAGATCTCAGGAATAAGGATGGAGAGGTGATGTTGAAACAACTTGTCAAACGCTGGGAAAACTATAAGGTGATCGTACACTGGCTTTCAAAGTGGTTCAGTTATTTGGATCGTTACTTTGTTAAAATGAACTATTTGACTCCTCTCAGAGATGCAGGGTTCATGTGTTTCCGGCAGCATGTGTACCATGAAATCAAGGCTACTGCAAGGAATGCAGTGCTGGCGCTCATTCACAGTGATCGTGAGGGAGAACGAATTGCTGATTGGTCTTTGCTGAAAAACGTTTTAAACTTTTTCGTGGACATTGGAATGGACGATGCAGGAGTGGGTTTGTACGAGAACGATTTTGAAGCACAGATGTTGGAAGATACTCGAAATTATTACTCCACAAAGGCTGCTTTATGGATTTCACTCTTCTCTTTTCCTGACTTTCTCAAAAAGGCTGAAGAGTGTTTAAAACAAGAGGAGGAGAAGGTTTCCCATTATTTGCACTCCACCACCAAAGAGAAACTATTACTAATAGTACAAAATGAACTACTTTCGCCTTATCTAACGCAGCTTGTACAAAATGAACATAAAGGCTGTCCCGCCTTGCTGAGAGACCACAAGAAAGATGATCTTTCCAGGATGTACAGGCTGTTTTCTAAAATATCGAAGGGTGTGGACACAATTGCAAGTTGTTTAATACAACAAGTGACCACAGAAGGAAGAATAATAGCAAAGCAGGCAGAAGAAGAAGAAGATTCAAATGTTTTGGTAGGAAATTTCATTCAACTCCAAGACAGGTATGTGGAATATGTTGAAGATGCATTTCAAAAAAACATTATTATTAGCAAAGGTTTGATTCTAGGATTTGAGGCAATATGTGGAAATGATGTTGGAGGAAGCACATTTGCCGAAATACTGGCAATATTTTGTGATAATCTACTTAGTAAGGGTGGCCAGGTGAAAAAGACCGATGCAAAACTAAGCGATGGGGATGTTGAGAATATGCTTGAAAAGGTGGTGAAACTCGTTGGCTATATCTCCGATAAAGATATATTTGGTGAACTTGAAGAGGATTCGAATTCCGTTTCCACCACCTCTAGAAGAAAAGGTGGGGAATAAGAAGGTGTTAATGGGCGTAGAGGATGATAGAAAACTTGCGATCCAAGCTTGCGTAGTTCGCATCATGAAGAGTAGAAAAGTTTTGGATTGTTCGCGTCTACTAAATGAATGCTTTAATGAACTCAAAAGCGTGTTCAAGCCGGACGTCAAAGCAATAAAAAACGAGATCGAATTTTTAATTTCCAAAGACTTCTTGCAACTTGACCAGGAAAATCCTCAAAACTTGAAATATGTTGCTTAAATATAGCTGCATTCTCTGTAATGCTTTTCTTTCGAAAATCACAGTTCTTTTCTTTTTCCATTCATAGCCTTCACATTCAGTGACAGCTTTAGATTTAGATTCAGTGCACTGCACTCTTTATTGTAATTCTCTTTTCTCAAACTTTTTTCCTTATTCATCGAAGAAACTTCATATATTCTTTGTGACGGGTTTGACGTTACATGGTACATCGACTTATAACGGTTTCTTGATGAAATGTTTTAAAGGCTTATTGGTTTAATTTTTCCTTAAAGAGTCTCTTTTTATAACTAAACATGCCATACTTTTGTGATTAGTATGATAATGTGAAAAGATCATTGGATTTGCCTACGTTAGGTTTATCAACTATCAAATTTCTCATCATATGGTATGCAACATACCAATAGCTAGTCATTATGTTCCCCTGGTCTGTAAATATAAATTTGCTAGTACAAAATGGGTACAAATGCCAGGGAGCCAATCATTATACTTAAGGTTGAATAGTAGCCAATAAAACCCTAAAAGAAAGAAAACTATATGCAATGTCACATGGTTTGGGTTTAGTTTGGGTTTGACAATGATTGGGTTCGCTTTGAGTTTGGTTTGAGTTTGAATTTTTTGATGAGGTTCCCTATTAGGTGATAATATTCCTTCCCTTATAATAATAATATTCTTACCATCTTTAGGAAGGTTCATATGAGTGCCATACATTGACATATACCAACCTATTCTAGTTTTTGAGTCTATACCAACGATGATCAAATAGTTACTCACTGACATATCCATTACTTGGATATTATAAGTTGTTATGATTTCAAGATGAGCGCATAAAACTACCATGGAATATTTAATATCATTGGTATCTATTTGTTGAGAATTAGTGTAGACCATTCTTGGTTCTCTCCTCGTAGCACTATAAACCGAATTCCTCTATAAAAATTTTAAGCATGACATTAAGGATTGACCCAATATCAACTAAATGAAAATAAGCAATTTATCACATACTTCCATAGATACATAAAAATGAGGGCTTTTGAAAAAAAATCTAGAATTATTTACAACCAACACTTTGTCTTCAAGAGAATCCTCTTCTATGAGATCCGATGAAATGGATAGGTGTACGAAATTTTCTTTCAAGAAAATTCTTTAAATGTTGTTGTTTCTCAAGGATAGTGGTCACTTATCAGCCTCCTTGGATGGCTAATTATTGGTATTTATAACTCTAAAAGTGTTCCTTGTTTTAGTCACCATTATTTCATTATCAATGACCCAATCCAAGGTTGTGACCATGTGCTCAATTCTTTTACCAAAAATTCTTTCTTGTGAATTATTTTTAACCTCACAAGGTTTTTCATCATGGTAATCTTCAGGAAAGTTACACCATGGTTGGGAAAGAAGGGAAATTGATTAATATGTTTGGGAAGGGTTTCTAATGATTTTCAAAGTGGAATCTTCCTCGTGAGGTTCTAAACCACCTTCTTGAAAGAGATTAGACAATTACTCATGTCTTCCATGAGTTGAAGGACAAAATATATATCAAATTGATTAATTGGGTCTTCAAGTGGAAGACGAGTGAGATGAAATTGTTCTTCATATTCCAAACATATTATAAAGAATACCCCATATTACTTTGATTTTTCTCCTCTAAACAGTGATGATAAGCTAAGAGACGAAGTATTATACTAGCGCATCATGGTAGCTTAATTTTGTGGCTCAATGATTTCTAGAATTTGATTATACAATTTTGTGAATCAAAGATCAAATGATTTAATAGTCTCACCTTTTGTAAAGTTTACATTATTATATCCTCGAAGGAGATCAATAGGGCTTTGAGGTCGTCCATAACTAGATTTAAACCAGTAACAAAGCTCTATCTAAGTAGAGAAGTCTTTGGGTGGAATTTCATAGAAATCAGTTGGTACTTTTTTTTCTAAGAAGTCCATAAACATCAGCATGCAAGAATCATTATCATTGGAACTGATATTGTAATATGAGTAAGAAAAATCAATCAGATCTTCATTAACAGTGATGGTACCACCAACCGAGAACTTTGGAAAATGATATTTAAATTTGGGCAATAGTGTATTAGTAGGTTTTAAGTTTAACGGGAAGGCCACATGCCAAGGAGTTGCATTCACATCTTCTTCAAATTGGAATAAACCATACTTCCTTATTACCTTGACATGATTAGTGGCAGACTACAATGGATTAAAAGATGAATGCAAAGTGCCAATTTGGATAGATGAATATGCAGTCAACGAAGAATGAAAAGAAGAGTAATAGATTAGGAATAATATGGGGTTTCTAACATTACTCTTTGAGATGGAAAGGTTGCTCTAAAAAAGAAAGTGATATCTTGATAAAATTTAAGATGAGCTTGAGCAACAATGGATTAAAAGATGAATGCAAAGTGCCAATTTGGATAGATGAATATGCAGTCAATGAAGAATGAAAAAAGAGTAATAGATTAGGAATAATATGGGGTTTCTAACATTACTCTTTGAGATGGAAAGGTTGCTCTAAAAAAGAAAGTGGCAGACTACAATGGATTAAAAGATGAATGCAAAGTGCCAATTTGGATAGATGAATATGCAGTCAATGAAGAATGAAAAGAAGAGTAATAGATTAGGAATAATATGGGGTTTCTAACATTACTCTTTGAGATGGAAAGGTTGCTCTAAAAAAGAAAGTGATATCTTGATAAAATTTAAGATGAAGAAAGGAATGCATAAGTTTTAAAGTTGTCATTTTTCCTTTGATCGCCAAAATGTTTTCACAAGCAAATCTATTATGCTTCGCTACCAACTTCCCTAAATCTCACTGGGTGGGTGAGATAATGGGAGTAAGCCCAAGATTTATTGCCTTGAATTAAACTATAATAAATTATGCACAACTAATTTATACAAACAAATGAAAGGGAGATCATATAAACAATAATGTACATTTTGTGAAGAAAATAAATTGAAATTTGAGCAAACTGATTACAAACTAATGAATGAAATTATGAGTAGATTTCATGATAATACTCTATTAGCCATAAGGCCGCTTAAGTATGCATTAAAATATGACATAAACAAACTCATAATTTTCAGCCATTAATGTCATAAAAATCTGTTCACAAAAATTAGCAACATAAAGTAAATTTTTTAGAGAAATATGTAAAAAAGATATTGGTTGTTGATTGTTGATTTTATTAATGAAAACTTGATTACAAGGTAATATTTTGGCTAATTATTGTGAGAATCTAGACCAAAAATCAACTTTAAAATGTCTATGAAAGACTCATATGTTGACACTCGAAATGTTAAAAGTTAGGCAAGACTACAATGGATTAATTAGCATTGATATAATAAATATCAAACCTTCTAACAACACAAAATAACACAGAAAATAAACACCAACCTTATTAAAAGAACCAAAAATTGATGAGCTCACTTTCTCCTTGTCATGCCTTGAAGGATTTTTGTTGTCACCAAACAAGTAAGCTCTTGTACTCTATAATATATTAGTCAAAGGAAAAATGACAACTTTAAAACTTATGCATTCCTTTCTTCATTATTATTTTCCAACCTTCCTTATGTTCCTTTTGCTTAGTTTTATATTTTCCTTGGGTAGTTGGCGGGAAAAATTGTTTTATAACTAATGTTTGTATGATGTTGAACTTTTTTTCTTTTTATTTAGAGGAAGACATTTAGAAGGGGTATTTTTAATTAATTAAATTTATATTAGTAGGTGGGGTCCCCAATCATGTCCATGAAATATTTTCATTAAACCTTGTAACTCCCATGAAACCAAATATATGTGAATATGACATCATTGAGAACACCATCACGATGAAAATCATACATATGAAGCAATCCAATATCCATACACATATTTAAAGAAGCATGTGAAACAACCCTTGTATCTCCGATCAGTCATAATACCATCAAAATATGTACCACAGTAAATAAAAAATATGTTGTTCCAATACTTGATAACGTCGTAGTATAAAATATGTTTATGAAAAATAAAGTAAAACCACATTATGCCAAAGAAATAATGTATGTTAGCTATGTTAGTTTGCTAGGGCCATCCATGTAGAATGGTCTTTTCTCCTCCTCCTTTTCTCTCCTTCCCCCTCCTTCAGTTGTGGGAATATTAGTATGTGCGTGTAATGAAGTGTCCCCAGAGGGACAATGTACATGTATGGATGAGATACATAATTTCCCCAATGTAAGACAAGACAAATAATCAAGGGGTTGTTGAGCATGGAAAGAAGCAGCCTAAGATAATGCAAAGTGTATCTAGATGAACTGAGTGATGACAAACATTAGGCTGATGTGTAAATCTAGATGTGGGCCTAATAGGGTTGGTGTCCCAACCATCATTCTATTGTAGTAGTTATTGAGATATATGAGGTTTTTAATTTCCATTATGCTAGGATGTGGAATAGGTTCATTTTGTGAAGCATGTGGGGTAGGAGGAGGAGGACCTCTGAGGTATAAGTGACTAACCTGTTGAATAATCTATGGAAATTAGTTATAATAGGATTCTTCTACCTTGATAACTATTTGTGATGTGTTTTAGCTTTTCTTATTAGCATAGTCTACACTTGTTATTATTAGAGTGTGTCTTCTTAGTTCATCAAATAACTACCAAAACAAAGAGACAAGAACACACAATGTTGGCTTTTTTCAGGGCCAAAAAGTCTCCCTCTTGGAGAGGAAAACCAACACACAATTCTTCTTATAGAGATTCCCATTGATGAATACCAAGACCATGACCCTTGACTTAATTAAGTCATTCTAGGATCGTGACACCAATCCTTTTCTTGATACTCCTAAGATCATCACCATCACTACTGCTTTACCAAGTCATTGAGATCATCATAGTTGCACCATCATCAAGGTCATTGTTGTACGTTCACTGAGATAGTCATTGTTCATTTACTAAGATCATCACTGTATATTCACTGATATTATCATTGTATCATTAGGGAAATCATCATTGTGCCAACGAGCTCCATATACTGAAGTTGCACCGAGATATTTTATTATGATTATGACTTCAAAATTGTATCTCCATCAAACATTGTGCCAAGATTATGACTGCGTCCATAATATGAGATAGAGTGTCTCTGTAGGATCACTAAGATCCTTACCATCACATTTTATGCCTTGACTATCATTGTTCCTATTATGTGTTATGAGTGTGTTGATTACGCCAAAACGTGATCATGTGGAGGCTAAGACACAATGATATTAATCATTGTAATTGTCTAATATTTCCATAAAGGTATGTGAAGATAGCACTTCATTGAATATATTGAGATCATGATTGTTTGTCGAGACAGAGTATTTTGCATTGATACCTTCATCTTCGCATATATGTCGAGACTGTAATCACTTTGAAGAATTCGAGGTTATGACCCACAGTGATTGTCACCGAAGAAGGTAGAGGCATATTATCTCCTGTAATGCAGATTCCATACAAAAACATGCTTGTGATTGACCTTCTTTTACGTAGATCCATAGCAAGGTATATATAGTATTTTCCACTTCATAATAAGCCGACTTGAGCTAGTGAAGAGATGCGTCTATAATGCAAGCTGACATGACACCATTTAATTTATTTTGTTGGCCGAATTAATTGAATTTTCCATTGTTTTGTTTGTGGACTTCTTCTTGTGCTATGTCTTGGAGGATTGTGCTTATCTTGGAGAGCCTTTTAGACTAGTATACATTTACACATAGGCTTAAGAAGAGATTCTTATACATGACTTTGACTCTTTGAATTTCCTAGACTTATGAAATGAGCAAGAAACTCATTCTTATAATTTTCAAAAATAATATTTCCTTTCCTTGACAAGTACAGAGATCAAAATTATATTTGTAAATATCTAACCTGGTTACACTTTCTTCAACACTCCCTCTTAACTAGGGAGGTATTTATAATGGTACTTAGTCATTCTCAATCTGAAGAATTTCTCATAAGAAGAATCACATTGGTAACCCATCTGTAGAGCATCATAGTAACCAACATTGTTTCCACAGCAAGGCTTTGACCGATAGCTCTATCTCTCATCAGATCAGAGCATAATGTTGGTGAGAGCAATGACTATAGACACCTTCATCATTATCTCTCAAGGTACATACCCACCCAGATGTTCACTGAGTATGCCCTTCTAGGACTTTCTTCCCTTGGGTTCCCAACCCTCAAAAAATATCATTCCTCTTTCCTACTCTTATCTTGGATTCCCTACACATCCTCAAAGGGAATCGAATTCCAAATAATTACCCAATCCTCTATTCTTTCTTCCCAGGTGAAGATAAGAATGTTGTGTCTATCATGTGTCTACATTTCCATTCATGGCCTTCTCTAAGACTTACAGTTTTCATTCGTTGTCTAGTGCATGACACATAAAATTGAAAACCACATCTATCACTCCATTTTTAATCAGGGGTGACTTAATCCAGCCTCCCTCTTAATTAGGGATTCTCCTTTCATCAATAATTTTTTATTCGTGGGTCCTTCATCGACTTGATCAACTTCTTTTCTTGATGTCATGAAATTTAGTCGAGCTTCTTCCTTGTAGGGCTTTTGGCCATCAATCACTTTCATTCTTGCTTTGTCATGTCATTTCTTTTTCATGGAAAGTGGCCTTCTTGGTACATAACTGGAACATTCTTAATCTGGCTACTTCTTTCTCATCATGCTTATTTTAGGAGTATCCATTGCATGAATACTAGTTGTACTTTCACTTATAATTCTTGTTCTAGTAGCCCTCCATGAACTCATCCAAATATTATTCAAGAGATAAAAACATATCATTAAATAAAATCATACCTTTCGAAATGTCTCTTCATCATGACATATTTTCAGTAGGTATCAGCATCGTGCATACTTGTTGACACGTTTCCCAAAGATATCTATTGTCAAGGGTCTCTAATTTTCAAATTTTCATCAAAGTCTTCATATCTTTCAGGGAGATTTCCTAGTCAGCTCTTCATCATAGAAAGAGCCGTAGAGGAATCGGCAGATCTGCCGATTTCCTTCATCATAGTTTCATAGCTCACGATCTCTTTCTCAGGGGTTTCTAATCAGGTTTATGTAATTATATTCAACCAGCTCATACTTTATATGAGGACATATTATGTTGATTTCATCTAGTGCGACTTATGCCATTTTGCATATTTTAAGAGGGGGATATCCTTTTATCTTTATCATGCTTCTTAATATATAAGTGATGATCTATATTACCTACAACCAAATGACATGACATTTTAAAATTAAATGCATGCATACATACCTGATTTCACCTTTAGGTCATCTAGGCTTCTTCCAACAACTTTCTTGATTGAAGTGTCTTCAACCCCTTGATCTGCTTCTATTATTATGTCACCATAACATTATCCACGAATTCCATGAGTTGGAGTTCTTTATGAACCACTTTATTTCTCTCTAGATTAGTGAGCCCTACGATGAGGATTCCATCAGAGAATTTTGAGGATATTGTATATCCCCAACTAGTAGATGTTTCCTTTTGACTTGATGTATGATGAGCCTTATCCTCGATTACACCTTCCTTTCCTTCAATGTCCATTGAGGTTCCCAGGAGCTACATCCTACATGTTTGTATGCCATGGATTTTTTCCTTCATGATTCCCATGGTAATGTCACAAACTCTTGTTTCTAATGTTTTCATGATGCCACAATGCATCTTAATATCATGGCCATCTCTTTAATTAAAGATCAAGGAGCTTATGATAATATCCTTTTGTGAGGGAGGCCATCTTAATCGTAGTGGATATCTATTGCTCCCTCATTCCTTGGCCCTTTTCTTTAGTTTCCTCCATTTTTGGTGATATGAGCCTCTTTCTTGAATCTTATACTATTTTTTCTTTTCCTTTCTACACATAATTGTGTTCTTCAACATTTTTCCTTCTGTCATAGATACCACAAGTTGTCGAATGAGGTAACCTTCTTTTTTCATGGATATTTGTTACCTTGATTATTATCTTCTTATCATATTTCCTAGATCTGTCAATTGAGATCTCATGAATATGTTGTTTCTTTATTTGAAACCTTCATTTTGTGTAGATCATGTCTAAGTGATGTGACCTTCTATATTTCATTTTTCATAGAATGTATCCTCTAGTATTTCATTTATCTCTTTGATGTCTTCTTTCTTCATACATGGGGATGAGAGAACCTTAATGTTTCATTCCCGTGAATTCAAAGAAGACCTTTTTCCTTGATATGTTCATTAACTTCTTTTATCTATGACGATTATGACAATCCTCCCCATTTCATGCAAGGACCTTTGAAGATCCATTCAATCCATAAATCTCCTTACAGTCATGAAGTCATTTAACCAGACTTGGTTTTAAAATGAAAGATACTTACTTGACAAGTGAAGATGAACTCTTCTACTTGATCACTTTGATGCTGGTTGGAGATGATGTATTGGATTTTCCTCTTGGATGGTGTTCTCTTCGATGGAATGCCTTTATTCAATGGAAAAGGTTCCTTCCTTTTGATGAGGATGATTTGTTGCTTCCCTGGGATGATATTCTTCTAGGGAAAGGAAATGATCCTTTCTTTTATAACCTTTAAGGTGATGACAATGTTTTTTCTTCTTCAATATGCTTTTCCTTCTTTAGTAGTGGAGATCAGGATTTCTACTAGGGTTTCAACCTGTTTCAATATGAAGTGATCTTTGATTTTGAGATCTTTTGAGTTACCTTTCTTTGTAAACACCTTGATGAGGGTCTTGGTGGCATTTTGATTATGGTTATGGAGACATAAGTTCTTGCTATTGTAGACTGCTTGTTGTGGAATTGATCCTTCAATCTTTACAAAACCCTTCAAATTGCTTTGTTTTCCTTGAAGAATAATCCTTGTATGTCTCTTTGTTGCCCTTCCTTTGACTTCTGAACCTTAGCTCTAATGCCATGTTGAATAATATAGGCCAATTAGTTATGATACGACTCTTCTAGCTTGATAACTATTTGTGAGGTGTTT
>APFE030391283.1:0-28504 GCA_000404065.3 Pinus taeda | reverse complement strand
TCTAGCAGCTCATTCAAGGCCAAGAATATTGGTAATGAAATCGAAGGTTTGCACTTAAATATTGATCTTTGAAATTATTTATGAAATCATAAATCATATATAACAAAATTTTCCACTGGTTTAGTTCAAATTAAAAATAATAGAGTCATGAAATCTGTAATTAGTCCTTGAATCCATCAAATAAAGGAACAAAGACCGAGTTGTTTAAAGGTTTTCAAGATTTACACATAAGGACCATTACAAAGTTACAAAGTCATATGTGAAGGAAGGACAAGTTGTCTGGAGAAGAAAGAAAAAGTGTAATGATCCTATATAAGATCTGAAATCATCATTTAAGAATCATTTATGTGCTACAACAATTTTTGAAAGGAGCGAATAAGTTGAAGATATTACAAATTCATTTTCACTTTGGAAAATAGTTGATCTCCCTCAAAACTGTAAGCATAAAATATAAAATTGGAAGCCGTGAAGTTTGGCCACTGTCATTTTCATAAAGTGCTGAAATTCTGAGCAAGGTTGAGCTCTCAATTCGATCTATCACCTCTTTCACAACATCATCTTGGAACAAGCAATACGTTGATCTTACAAGTGTTATGTCAAGTCAAGTTTGGTGGTAAATTCTGAGTATATAGATACATAGTCTGATACTAAACAAGGAGACAATAAACGACCTATGGAAAATAATCTCAGTCTTGAAGAATCAAATTTATGCATCTCTGTAAGATGAAAAAATTCTCTGATTTTCCGGAACCAATGTAACTATTTCATACCAACTTTTGATTGGAAGTTAGCCCTTCCAATCCGAGAGGGCTCTCTCAATATATTTAAAAATTTGGCTATGATAAGCTTAAAAATATAGATGGCTAACTCTGGTTTTCTATGTGAATTTTGCAGGTGAAAGAGTGTGAGGACAACCACCATTGGGCATGGGGTCAATTAAAGAAAATCAATTACAAACATCATTGTTTTGTGGAAGCTGAGGCATTCTTTAGTTTACTAATGTGAATATGGATATTTACAATAACCACAACAAATTGAAGGAAAATTGAAGGAAGTTGGAGTAATGTAGCATTGAATTCCAAGTAATCAAATAAGCTATGAAAACTAATAACAACATAGAAGCATGATAGGATGGAACTGAAACCAAAAATGAATCTCAGGTTAAAAATAGAGGATTGCTACAAACTGTATTTCTATTAACTAAAAAATATACAAAGTGATCTTCCTCACATGATCGATTCCCCCCCTTTCTCAGAGTCAAAAATCTCATATATATAGAGAAAAGATCTCTTTACATTATCTGCCACTTGGGCTAGATTCGATTGATAACTATGAGATCTAATCCTATTTGATTTAATAAAACATGAACCTTCATAGGGATTTTCTATTACAATTATTTATGAAAATAAAACTATTTGTAGTGTCGCACTGTATTTGTGGAAATTCATACATCTGGCCCTTTGAATCGTGTTGTGTTGTTTCTGGGACTTTATCCTGCTAGTAGGCGTGTTATTCGCTGATTGAAATGTGTTTGAAAGTGTCTCTGTGTCTTGATGCCCTCTTTTCTCACAACCTCTGTGTCTTGTTGTCCTCTTTGTTTTGCTACCTTCTGTGTCTCACTTCCCTCTTTTCTCTGTGTTCTGTTTAATGACCATGCTGCTGAATAAATGCCGAAAAATACCCTCGCTTTCCTCTGAGCAGAGGTGAAATGGACGCTTTAATGCTTGTTGACTTGGGTCTGATGTTATCACAATCAGAATACAGGAGGGGCCTTTAACATTGATTTATGGTAATTTGCTAATATGTCAGATTTGAAATTTCTCAAAACCATAAAGCATAACTTATCGGGTCCATCACAATCGCAAGTTAGAAAGGAGTTTGATGGGGGAGGAATTTGTGACTTAAACGATCCCTAATTGTGATATCGCAATTGACAGGGGAGGATTATCACAATTGGCGGGGGAGGACTTATCACAATCGGCGAGGGGAGACACATCGCAATCTGCGTGGGGAGACACATCGCAATCAACGAAGGGAGACACATCGCAATCGGTGAAGGAAGACACATCACAATCGGTCAGTGGGACAGAACTTTATGTGATATCGCAATCAGCGGGGAGGACATGTGATATTGGTGGAGGAGTGGTGATAGGACTTTGCAATATCGCAATCGGTGGGGGACATAACTTTATGCGATATCGCAATTGCAAGTGGAGGAGAGACGAATGGCTATGGTTTCACAAAAAGGAAAAGGTCGATTGCGATATAGACTACGGGTCCCAACCCTTTAAAAAGAATTGTGACTAGAGTTAAAAAAGGGATGTGGCTAGACTTTTAAATATGGGTTACAACTAGAGTTTAAATATGAGATGTGGCTAGAGTTTAAATGCGGGTTACGACTAGAGCTTAAAAAACAAAGGATGAAATGGGATTAGTAAAAGAAATGGGTTTTAGAGAGCATGGGAATTTCTCCAAAACAATTTAAAATGGACCTGTTCATCTTCCTTAAATCTCCAAATGTAAGCACAACCTTTTTCAGGAAAACAAAAGATAGATGTAAAGAGTAGTGGTGAACAACCTATCTCAAATAACTAATCAAACTAAAAATTATTTCTAGGAGTTATCATGGATAACAATGGATCCAATGGGGATGTTGTGCCCCTGTGGTGCAACAAAGAACCAACAAACCAATTGCTTGACCATTGGGCTGATCCCAATTTGAAAATTGAAAAGCACACTACAAACCAACTGAAAAATAACTACTACGGCTGCAATATGATATCAAAATGTTGTACAAACTGAAACTGTCAACTGTGAAATGTTTCCTAAAGCTGAAAGAAACGCTTGCTCAAAAAGCTTATTTATGTACTAATAACCCTACTCTAAGAGTTGGAAATCCAACTGCTAAATTCAAACAATATGAAACCTCCAATATAGCCAGTGAAAGAGTTGATTCAACACCAGGGCTTCTTGATTGTGCTTGAACAAAATCAGTAGTGGATCATCTATTGGCAACTCAGAATAAAAACTGAATCTATCACTTGAGCTTAAAAGAAAATCCATCTTCATAGATCACTGAAATAGACTTACCAAATGATCTTGATAATCCTGAAAAATCACCTTTTCTTGATGAGTAACACCATAGGGTTTGAATTCATTCATAATTGATAGCCTTTGTTGTTGTATGTCTTCAATTCCAAGAATATCATCATATAAAAAGGCAACAATAGATTTATTTTCCCTTCCATGTAAATCAACAAAACCATCCCATGCATCCTTGAACATCTTTGAACATGACATCCATATTGTGTATTCAAAACTACTCTTTTTCTTATCAAACAAATCAAATATAACCTTTGGTAGTTTTGCTTGAGGAATGTCATCTTGAGTCTGAACACTAACAACTCCTATACAAACAACTTTATGTATATCATCCATGTCATTTTGATGATCCTAAACTAAAATAGGAAAAACTTGTATATTCAGCTTTTCATGTAACTCAGGTTTACCTAATAGTGAAATTTCATGCACTTTAATCGAGACAACATCATTATGATCCTCAATATAAAAAGGTTCCTATCTAGGTAGACAACTTTCATCACATGTTACCTCTCTGTTTAGATTTTTCATGCATGTACTTTCAACAACCTGACCTTGAGGAGTTTCTTCTTGACATAAAATCTCAGAAAATGACTCATATCTTTGACTGCATATAGATTGACAAGACTGCAAATCTTGATGGATTTCATGTAATATGACTTGACTGTCAAATTGTTGATCTATTTCATCTTCAACTAAAGAAGAGACATCTGCTTGTTGGAAAACTTCTTGATCATCATGACAAATAGCTTAAGAAGAAAAGTCATAAAGTGCCTCTAACATCTCCTCATCATCGATACATTCTACATCATCATCAATACTTTCAAGATATTGAATGAAACCTTTCCAAAAATTACAACAGTCTTGAAACAATGGTGTTGAACGATGAGACTTCCCATAATGTCCAAAAAATATTCTATGAAAATCTTTAAGAGAACATAAGCTTCCTGATGGAAACCCTTCATACCATACTCTAGCTTTATCTTCTAGAGTAGCCATAAACATCTTCATGAGACAATCCTCAGGAAACTCAACCCTCAGCCTACATACATGTAAATGGAGTTTAACCAAATGTAGACTAGCATCATCTTCCTTTTCGTCTTTAAATATGGGAATATGAGTTGACCAATGAACACAAGGCATAGGATTTGGAAAACCATAGATGTGAGACCAATCCATAGGATCATACCTGAAATTTCTTCTTACAGTAGAACTCATCTTGGAAATTCTTCAAGCTAATGATATATAAGAAGTAGAGTCACCATGAAGCTTCGATCTTCTGGATCTTTTGAAATTGGAGTCGCCAGGGTAATATCATAACCTTCAGAAAACTTTGATTTCATGTTACCCTCAGGAATCAGAATGAAGAGACTCAAAGAGAATCCAAGAAAAGGAGCTTTTTGGCTCCCGGTAGACACATCAAAATGTTATCACTAGGCTGGAGTAGGTTGGCTGTGTCAACCTTCAACCCAGTGTAACTATTTCAAACCAACTTTTGATTGGAAGTTAGCCCTTCCAATCTAAGAGGGATCTCTCAATATATTTAAAAATTTGTCTATGATAAGTTTAAAAATACATATGGCTAACTCTATTTTTCTATGTGATTTTTGCAAGTGAAAGGGATTCTTTGGTTTACTAATGTGAATATGGACATTTACAACAACAAATTGAAGGAAGTTGGAGCAATGTAACATTGAATTCCAAGTAATGAAATAAGCTATGAAAACTAATGATAACATAGAAGCATGATAGGATGGAATTGAAACCAAAAATGAATTTCATGTTAAAAACAAAGGATTGCTGCAACTTGTATTTCTATTAACTAAAAAATATACAAAGTGGTCTTCCTCACATCATCGATTCCCCCCCTTCTCAGAGTCAAAAATCTCATATTTATAGAGAAAGGATCTATTTACATTACTTTCCACCTGGGCTAGATTCGATTGACGACTATGAGATCTAATCCTATTTGATTTAATAAAACATGAGCCTTCATAAGGATTTTTTGTTACAATTATTTATGAAAATAAAACTGTTTGTAGTGTGGCACTGTATTTGTGGAAATTCATACATCTGGCCCTTTGAATCGTGTTGTACTATTTCTAGGCCTTTATCATGTTGGTAGGCATGTTTTTCATTGATTGAAACGTGTTTGAAAGTATCTCACTGTCTCTGTGCCTCACTGACCTCTTTTCTCGTTGTCACTATGTCTTGGTGTCCTCTTTGTTTCGCTGCCTTCTGTGTCTCGCTGCCCTCTTTTCTCTGTGTTCTGCTTAATGACCATGTTGTTGAATAAATGTCGAAAAATACCCTCGTTGTCCTCTAAGCAGAGGTGAAATGGACGCTTTAATGCTCGTTGACCTGGGTCTACTATTATTGCAATCACAATACAAGAGGGGCCTTTAACATTGATTTATGGTAATTTCCTAATATGCTGGATTTGAAATTTCTCAAAACCATGAAACATAACTTATCGGGTCCATCACAATCGCAAGTCGGAAAGGAGTTCGACAGAGGAGGGATTTGTGACTTAAACGATCCCCGATTGTGATATCGCAATCGGCAGGGGAGGACTTATCGCAATCGATGAGGGGAGACACATCACAATTGGTGAGGCGAGACACATCGCAATCAGCGAAGGGAGACACATTGAAATCGGCGAGCAGGACAGAACTTTATGCGATATCGCAATCGGTGAGGAGGACGTGCGATATTGGTGGAGGAGTGGTGACGGGACTTTGCGATATTGCAATCGGCGGGGGACGGAACTTTATGCGATATCGCAATTGCAAGCGAAGGAGGGATGTGTGGTTATGGTTTTTCAAAAGGGAAAAGGTTGATTGCGATATAGACTGTGGGTCTTGGCCCTTTAAAAAGAATCGCGACTAGAGTTAAAAAAGGGATGCAGCTAGAGTTTTAAATATGGGTTACAGCTAGAGTTGAAATATGAGATGTGGCTAGAGTTTAAATGCGGGTTACGGCTAGAGTTTAAAAAACAAATGATGAAATGGGATTAGTAAAAGAAATGGGTTTTAGAGAACATGGGAATTTCTCCAAAACAATTTAAGCTAAACCTGTTCATCTTCCTTAAATCTCCAAATGTAAGCACAACAACATTTTTTAGAAAAACAACAGATAGATGTAAAGAGGAGTGGTGAAAAACCTTATCTCAAATAACTAATCAAACTAAAAATTATTTTTAGGAGTTATCATGGATAACAGTCTCAAGGAAGGATGAAGTCTTCAATAGTGAATGTGTCCTGCACAAACTCATGAAAGAACCCTTGAAGATTTCATCAAGGCCAATCTGCAAGTAAAAATATTAAGTTGGAGCTTGCAATTAGAATCTCAATTCAAAAGGAAGAAAGAAGATTTAAGAAAAAATCCTACAAGGTTTGTAAAAGAAGTAGGGTATGTAAAAAGTCTTCTTCATTAAAGATATGATCATTTTGAAATTTTTTTCTTGGTATTACTAACTCTCTCATGTCTAGGTTTTCAAATCATAAGGATTATTGTTAGGGTGATTAATCTGTTAGGGTGATTAATCTCTTGATTGAATCCACCCTCATCATATTATCTTTGTCTACATTGTTTATGAAACCCTAATCTTAGGGTTCACTATAAAACCCTAAGCCTCTCAATGCTAAGGGTATGTCGATGAAACCCTAGTCTACTTAGGGTTTGTACAATAAATTTTTATCCTTTCTTAGGATATGTTAACAATAATGTTGAAACCCCAATCCTCTTAGGGTTGTTATTAAAGAACCGATGATGAAACGATTGTACTTGTCTTGGTATTGTTTTGACAAAATCGTAGTCTTTTAGGGTTTGCTGTCAGTATCCTAGTAATAAGCCAAATCGTTAAGTTAACTTTTTTTGCTAATGAATCGAAACCCTAGATGTTTAGGGTTTGATGAATTAGGGTTTATAGACAAATCCCTTGGTATGTATTCTTCTACTCAATAAAAACCCTAGCCTGATTGAAATTTGTGTATCTAACTTTGATGCATTGATTCTAGGGTTTATATAAGTTTCTAAGTCTACGATGTTGAAACCCTAGATATGCATATGCTAGTATGCTAACTTAAGTATTGATGTATCTAAGGTTTTTAACAAAAACCCCAGCAAAAGGTTGAAGTTTAGAATGTAAAAGGATGTGTCTCTTGTTGATTATAAACCTATCTAGGTTTAGATATTTGATGTCTAAAGCATGAATTATTTGATGCTTCCATTACAATGACATGATAAAACATATCATAGTTTCCTTCATGTCTTTGTATATTTGTACTTGGTTGTACGTGCTATTAAAGTTTTGCAGGAACATAATATTCAAGATGTTGGAGATGTTCGTAATTGAAGGTGATAATGAGCATGATGTAGGAAGCTATAAGAATGATGATGATGAAGATAACCTTGATGTCATGAAACCTTGAAAGGAAGAAATTTCTCCGATGTTATGAAGTCATTGATCTCCCTAAAGTTGAGAAGGGAGATTGGATAGAAGAAAGGGTATATCTCCCCAGTTGAGAGGGAGGGCATATTATGATAATGAATACCTTGAAGTAAGAATACATGAAAAGTAATACAGATGAATGTTTGTGATTCATTAAGTTGCAATCAAAAGACTTGAGAAGTACTGAGGTTGTATTTGGTGTTGCTGAAGAAGTAAAAGAAGAAATATTTCGACAAGATGTATTTGGATAACTTGATGATGATATAAGTGACATAAGAATGAATGAGGACCCCAAAGGTTTGTGTTTACTTGTACGTATATTTGAAATTTTATTATTGATTTGGGTTGTGTTTGTACAAGTAAATCTCTCCATAAAAAGGATGAACACTTGGGAAGCATGCTTGGACAATTGGATATATCTAATTTAGTTTATTAGGGAGAGATGAAGCATCTAATGGAAAGATGCTTGGGAGGACATCTGGTCGACCTACGTGTTGATGTCTAGATCTTGAAGAGCGAGGGTGGTGCTGGTCATGGAGCTCCGAAATTGGATATGCACCTAGATCCCTAGGTTGGTGGTAGAGCTTAAAAGACTGATGCTACCTAGATTGGCTAAAGCTTGATTCCCCTTAGTCTCACCCAGATAGAATACCCTGGTCGAGTATCTAGTTCACAACACTGAGTGTGCTAGAACTCTTCATAGTTAGTATCATTTTTGGATCTTCCATGTACCTCTATGTGTATGTAATTATGAATACCTCCTTAGTTAAGAGGGAGCGTTGAAGAATATAACTAGTTTCAGTCTTCATAATTGTAATTTATTTATCAAAAAGGAAAGAGAAAGGATTTTTTATTATTATTAAATTGACTTATTAAAGCATGGGTTTCATGCTTGGATCAATGGTCAATAGATCAAATTAACCATTGAGTGTTCTAGGAATCTTTTGTTGGGTTAAAGTCAAAGTTTTATATAAAAACCCCTTCTTAGGTCCATGTTGTCAAACAAAGAAAAATATTTTTTGTCTTACATCTCCTCCATCAAGTTAGCCTTGGTCTCCTTGTAAGTCGACCTCTTCAAAAAGGATAAGTCAGCTTCTTAAATTGTCACATCCACCTTGCAATGGATTATATATATATAGCACCACTTGCATTTGACCTTGAGGAGTATTGATCTATAATACATACTGTGATTTACAATTTGATAAGAAGAGAAGCTTGTGGGGAATACAAACAAAAGCTAGAGGACAAATTATCTATTGGCTATAGGACCAAATTTCTTCATGACTATAGGACCGAATTATCTCTTGGTTACATGGCCAAATCTCTTCTTGAATACATGGTTAAAGTATTCCATCACTACAGGACTGAAGATATTCTTGATTAAATGATCGAAAGACTTCATGAATGTAGGAAGAAGAATACACATGAGTATAAAAGAGGTCGAGTAACTTACAAGACCGACAAAAGATTTGTTAAAGGCTGACTTGATGGATGGAAGGTGTTTTAGGTCTAGAGGGTCTTGGTCATCTCAACTTGAATTACTAGTAAAGAGTTTGGATTGGGTTCTCCCCTAGAGAGGGGTTTTTCCCTGGCTATGTGCCTACATTTTGTGTCTCTTGTTGTGATCTTCATTGTTTTGGCATTTTTCTTGATAAAATAAATATTATAAAGTATAAGAAAACCTAATAAGAAGAAAAGAACCATCACAAGCAAATGTCAAAGTCTAAGAGAAATCTAATTGAAGAATTTAATCACCATGTTGCCCTTAACTTCTCAACACACACACACACATGACACCCTTGATTTCTCAACACAGACACAGACACACACACACACACACACATATATATATATATATATATGGAGAGAGAGAAAACACCAACGTAGATGTATTTTAATTGAGATCTTTTAAGCACTATGAGATTTGCATATGAACTATTTTTTATCCTTCTTAATGTTTAATAAATTGGAAATTTAAATAAATCTTTCTCGGCCTATATTTCAATAGCATAATAACTAGTTGTTCAACCTCTGTTATAATGTCATATCTTCCATTTGTTTTTGCAATTTCACTATCATATTTTATGAAAATTTCACATTTAAATTTTTTTTATTTTCTAAAATGGTCCAACTATAAACATTACCACACTAATAACCTTGTTTTTATAACCCTCTTCATGGAATTGTAAATTAAATTTCCACAACCTTAGTACACCTTATAACCCTATTTACAAATTTGAGCTGCAGTTGCAACCATTTCAAAATGAAATGCATGACATATTGACAATTTAGGACCATATAACTTTACAACTAACTAAACTCCAAAATGCAATGCATCGCTATTTTAGACAATATGACTTTGCAACTAACTTAGAATTCAAAATGCAATGCATCACAATTTTAAACTATATGATTTAACATTAACTTGGAATACAAAATGCTTATTAATGGTGGTGGCTTTGGCATGCTGGTGTCATCTCACCAATCATTCCATATATGGAGCAACTGTCCTCCTTTGCTGGTTTCTACAAGTGCGAGCTAGTTTTTTCTTTTTTTCAACAGTAATTTGATTGGCGTTGGTTTGGCCTTGCCTTCATCAATCTGAGATAAAGGAATACTGAACTATCGAGTATGTTCTTCCACTTTGTCAATAGTTGGTAAACAAATGTGTTGGTAACCTAGATCCAAGTTTGTGAGTTGCAAGAAAGTGCTAAGTAGTCTATTTCCATAAACTAATACTTTGTGGGTTGCAAGAACATAAAAGCCTTGACAAAAGTGGTGAGTAAGACTTAATCAACCTAGCAAATACATGTTGAAGTAAGACTAACATGATCACTGGTCAATTTGATAACAACATACAAAGGCCACCATTTCAAAATTATAGGGCTTTAAACTAAAGTGAAGCCAACATGATCACTTGTCAATTTGATAACAACATACAGAGGCCATCATTTCAAAATGATAAGCCTTTAAACTAGCCTTTTAACAGATGGCTTTAATCTTATAACGCTTTTTCTTACCACGGCAGGCTAAATGTATGAATTTCAATGTTCCTATAGTTAATTTGTCACTGAATGTCACCATATTTAAGCTCGTTAAAATATAATAATGGGAAATCAGTTGATGGATCTTCCTCGGGTTAGTTTGTAACCGAATGCTAGTGTATTTAAATTTGTAAAACTATAATAATGGGAAATCAGTTGTATCAACTGAATAACAAACGCAAGGAAATAGGAAGCAATGTCTACAATCATTGTTAACATGCATGCATATCTCAAGTGTTTTAAATAAGCCCACAGTAATTCCTCATCTCAGGCCTAAAAGGTCTCCCCAAGTTCGAGTTGTTGGGAGAGGTTCTTCAAATAATAAATTGCAGTAATGCAACAGTAATTTTAAAATTGTGAATACCAAATAATACAATACATTCCGTTTGAAGCAATACTAATGATAATGTTATAATGCAAAATTGATAAGGTTTCTTTTTAGTGACAAGTGTTTTTAAGAAGTTTATTAATACATATATTTGTTATTGCTTTGAGAGTTAGTTTAATTGGTGAGTTTTTATAGTTAAAACATTTTTGTTATTGGGCAATCAAGGGTTTGATTTTCTACACTTTTGAAATCCACCTCTGTAATTTAACAAGCTAAAAATGATCCCTTCAAATAAATTTACCTAATACATCTATCCAATACACATAACCAAAATTCATAAACCAAATAAAAAAATAAAAAATAAAATACATACCTGCCATGTTCATGTCCAAATTATGGAACGTTACAAATCTGTCTTTCCATGTGAATTCTGCTGTTAATTTTCCATGTGAATAAATGGTTTTAATTCTGAAATTCAAAGCTCCTTGGAAATGCAACCTGAGGGTTGTACCTTATACTGTGGCGTACTCTTTAATCGCATGCTACGGCGTGTGACATGCATGGTCTTCCTCCAACTGCTGTACATACATGCATGCAGAACCGAACGTTGGACTGAAACTCCAGTCCAGTCGTGGTGTTTGCAGGGCCACACTAAGAAAAGAGGAAACTAGAAACCTACCCACATGCAAAACACACAGCAGCTTTCTGTCAGTTCAATTTTATTTCCCGTTCGATTATTCTCTGAAAGACATAACAGCCACAGCAACATAGAAGACTAACTATAGTTATGGACTTCAAATTTTTTCACTGCAAGATCAAACACATTTACTAGGGAAGAGAAGGACGCCATGAAAGTACCTTCCCTCCTGGCCTGGTGTGGCCTCTTGGAACGGTTTATACGCCCTCTCCATTTATGCTGAGCTTTGCCTTGCTGCAACCTTGCGAGAAACGTTATAATGTACACATTATTTTTTTTTCATTGATCAACCAATCCAGAGTGCGAAGATGGAAGGTTACGGTTCCCCTTATCTGCAGCTAAGGGTTTTATAAGGTTGTTAGATAAGCGTTCCATCAACCCATCTATCTCCTTGCCAACACGCTGCTCTTAACTGCCACAGTCACAATATCCCTAGCTCGGCAGGACATCGCCCAGTAAAGAGATCTCTCACTAACCATATCCCCATATCCCCAAGTTGAAGGAACTTAGATGAGGAAAGTTCATGCACATTACCAAGATACATGCATCTCTGAGCGTGGTATGAGTTTCCTTTTCAATTGCACACTCAATGGATAACTTGCCAAATAAGTGTGGCATTGAAACTTGAGTTTATGTGTAGTTTTTAGGTTTAATTAAGAGTGAGATGTGTGTTTATTCAGAATAGATGTTTTATAATTTTAATTTAATTATCCATAATTATAACATGGATGGTGTGGATTTGAGCTCCATGCAAAACACTGAAATATTTAGGAAATATTTAGAGTTATATTCATAAATTAAAAATCAAAATTTATTTCCAAGTTAATTATGTTTTTTAATTAATTTATTTCAAATTAATTAACTAAAAGAAATTTCATATCAACACATGTTATATTGGACATGTGCTATTTATAATCCACGGTATTGACCTTGTAAGAAGACATATTTCTGCTGTAGAAAAAAAATCTGAATTTCTCATTAATCAACAATTTACATGATAAAGTGAGTGTGGATTTCCAGTGTTGAAGATTATATATATATATATATATATATATATATAACTTGTATATTAATTTTTATTAACTAATTAATAAATATATAATAATTTTAATAAAGTTTGTTATTTAGTTAATTTTATAATAATTATATGGCACAATATGAACTATATCATATGGATAAGTGTTTGATGTTTATTATGATTTGATGTCTATAAGTGTTTACCAACTATTATTTATTAACTGCCTTGGTTATAGATTTTTTATATCCACATGCCTAAAGTTATTAACCAGTCTAGATCCATATTAACTTGGTAGATCCAGAGTTAAGATGAATCTAGGCATGTTTAATTATTAATTATAAAATATAATTATTAATTTGACGTTTCTTATTTTATTTTTACCAAGTCAAAATGTTAAAGATTATGACATCAAATGTTTACATTGGAGTTAAGTTTACTTACTATCCTAGATCCATCTTAACTTCAGATCTACCAAGGGTCGAGAGGGATCAAATATTTTTTCATAGAAAGAAAGAAAGAGAAAAAATATTTTTAACGTCCACGAGGCAAAAGATAGCCTATTGCTTCTTCATCTACTTGAAGTATTTGGCCCTTTTTCTGTGAAGCTTCAAAATAATTGCTTAGAGCTTCTCGACAAACCCCTCACTAAATAGATTATCCCAAGAGCTAGCTACCAGCATATATGCATAACTTTTCATGTTGTCTTTGAAGCCCTCACATTCTAAAATGAAATGATTTTCCGTTTCCACTTTTTCGGAAGAACAAAAAATGCATACTCTTTCCTACCACATTTCCTTTGGCTTAACTTTTCATGTTGTCTTTGAAGGCCTCACATTCTAAAATGAATTGATTTTCTGTTTCCACTTTTTCAGAAAAACAAACAATGCATACTCTTTCCTACCACACTTCCTTTGGCTTAACTTTTCATGTTGTCTTTGAAGGCCTCACATTCTAAAATGAAATGATTTTCTGTTTCCACTTTTTCGTAAGAACAAAAAATGCATACTCTTTCCTACCACACTTCCTTTGGCCTTTTCCAGCGCCTTGTTTCACAACAGAGTTGATAAGAATTAGTCCTTAATTGAGCAATAAGAATTTTGGCACTCCAAGAGATATTGGCCTCTATGTATGCTTTTGGTTGATGACTATGAGTGGGATTAAACACTTCAATATAGTAATCTTTCTTTATTCCTAGCTCCTTGGGATGAGTTGATGACAATTAGTCCTTAACTGAGCAATAAGAATTTTGGTTCTCCAAGAGATATTGGCCTCTATGTATACTTTTGGTTGATCATTATGAGTGAGATTAAACACTTCAATATAGGAATTTTTATTTCTTCCTAACTCCTTATCCCAAGTACGCTTGTGGAACTTTTCCATAACAAAAGCTTTTATCTCTTTGTTGTTTCGGGACACGCATTCAAGCCAATACCCCATTTATTAAACCATTTGTTATTTTGTTGCGTCCAAGTTTTTTTGCTCTTGCACAATTTATCATTAAAGACAACCTTAGGCCATATCAAGAGGTTTGCATAAAGACAACCTTAGGCCATTAAAGGCAACCTACAATAAAAGAGGTTTGCATATCAAGAGATTTGATCTCTCTCAGAGCTTGGTAGTCCTGAGTTAAGATGGATTTAGGCTGGTTTAATTTCTCCCTTTAAATATGCCACATTCCACATGAATACCATGGGTCAATAGCATGGGTTCTCAATACCATGGGCCATTTTTATTTTTATTTTTTTCGTTACATGAATACCATGGGTTCTCAATGCCATGGGCCATTTTTATTTTTATTTTTTTCTTTACATAAATACCATGGGTTCTCAATGCCATGGGCCATTTTTATTTTTATTTTTATTTCGTTATTTTATTTTATTTTGACCGAGTCAAAATGTTTACATTACATTACATTAATATTTTATTTTTATGTAATTTTATTTAGTCAAAATGTTAAACATTACATTACAACATAACTACCATACTGGTTTGGAGAGTGCCTCTCAGCTAAATGAACCTCAAATATAAAGATTTGTTTTAATAAAAAGTGAATTGTTGAGGGGAAATCTGGGATAAAATATAATATTACAATATTTGTGTTGAAGAATCTAGGGCATCTAGGTATGGTGAGATTCTTCTGACAATGATAACAATTTGTGAAGTACTTTTTACTTTTCTTATTAGCACAAACTTCTTCTCTTATTATTATTAGTGTGAGTTCTTCTTACTTCATCAAACACTTACCAAAACAAAAGAGATAAGAAAACAAGATGTTGTCTCTCAGCTAGGGCAAAACCTCTCTCTTCTAGAGAGGAAAACCCTTCTACAAATTTCTCTTATTGAAGCTTCAATTAATAAATGCCAAACCCTAGACCCTTGACAAGTAGATCCTCCAAGCACAAGACACAATCTCTCTGTATTTGTCCTTCAATTGATGCATTCTTTTTGGTTGCACCTTGATCTCTTCCTTCACACTTCTTCTGGCAACTGGCAACTCTTTTTCTAGCAACTACAGAAACTCTAGGTCTCCTTAGATACCTCTTCTTTGGAGTCCTTCTTTCCTTCTCTATCTCGCTTGGAAATTTTCCTTCTCCTTGATACTCAGGCTAGAGAGTGAGGCCTTTCTTGAGAGATTTCCTTGAGGTTATACGTTGATCCTTTTAACCCTTACTGCTTCTCTAATTTCTTTGCATGTGTGGCTAATCTAGGGCTTGAAATACATCCTTTCACTTACTCCTTTCCTTCGCTAGGTGTGAGACCTCCTTCACTTGAGATGGAGGATTATTTGGGGTCACTTCTTGGCCCAATCAAACTCTATTATGTTGTTGCCCTTGTGGATCTGATGTGACTGTAGAAATTCCCTCCTTTCTTCACACGTGTTACATAATTAAGCCCAAAAAATTCTCTCAAACTCAGTTTCTCTTTCCTCTTCTTCACTGCCCTATAATCACTTCAATGCTTCTTTTTCACACCTCTTTTTCATCCTT
Source organism: Pinus taeda (assembly GCA_000404065.3). Lineage (NCBI taxonomy): Eukaryota > Viridiplantae > Streptophyta > Pinopsida > Pinales > Pinaceae > Pinus > Pinus taeda. The sequence continues at coordinate 12,878 of APFE030391283.1, read as the reverse complement.
CTTTGCTCATTGATTTCAGAAATGAGTAGTGATGCTTTTGTGAGGTCGAACTACCCTATATATAGGAGTCTTCCCCTCCTTTTAGGCCGACTTTATCAACTGGAGATGCCGACTTGACATTTGTGGATAAAAATTCATTTCTTGAGCTAACTTGAAGAGGAGACTTGTCTTTGCTTTGGATGATCACTCTAAACATATTTCTTTGACTCTAATACATATGTTTACATAGTGTAACATGCCCACATGGGTATTCAATAATTACATTAACTCTTTGTCTTTCCTAGAAGCACTTAAACATGTGCTTGACTTATTGAATGGACAAGAAATCCATTCTTGATAATGCCAAAAATAATAATTATTTTTCTTTTACAAGTACAAAGATCAAAATTACATTTATGAAGATCGAACCTAGTTACACTTTCTTCAACACTCCCTCTTAACTACGGAGGTATTCATAAATAATTACAAGGTGTTTGACCATTTTCAATCTAAAGAATTCACATAAGAGAAATCGGATTGGCAATCCATCTATTATAGCATCATAGTAACCAACATTGTTTCCACAACAAGGCCTTGATTGACAACTCTATCTCGTATTAGATCAGAGCACAATGTTGGTGAGACCAATGACTATAGACACCTTCATCATTGTCTCTCAAGGTACATACCCACCTGGGTGTTCACTGAGTATGACCTTTTACGACTAGTCTTATCTTCAGTTCCCAACCCTCAAAGAATATTGGTCCTCTTGCCTACTCTTATCTTGGATGCCCTACACATCCTCAAAGAGCATCGAATGCCGGATGATTACCCAATCCTCCATTCTTTCTTACCGAGTGAAGACAAGAATGTTGTGTCTACCTCTCCCTCTTAACTAGGGACTTGTCAGAGCTCCCTCTGAACTAGGGACTCTTCTTTCCATCAACAACTTCTTCTTTGTCGATCCTTCAATTGCTTGATCACTTTTTTTCCTTGATATCATGAAATTCAGTTGAGCTTCTTACTTGTAGGGCATTAACCATCGATCACTTTACTTCTTGCTTCATCATGTCATTCCTTTATGCATGGAAAGTGGCCTTCTTGATACATATCTAGAACCTCCGTCATATGGCTACTTCTTCTCCATCATGTTTCTTTTAGGAATTTCCATCCACCACATGAATGTTGGTTGTACTTGTACTTACAACCTTTGTTCTAGTAGCCCTGCACGAACCTATCCAGATATTATTCAAGAAATAAAAGCATAACATTAAATCACATGGTACCTTATGATATGGATTTCCATCATGACATCTTGTTGGCATGAATCATCAACATCTTGCATTTTCCCCATCTCCAAGGCCTTTTCCAGGTGTCAAAGGTCCTTTGATATTTTTCTTCCTTTGTTAGAATTCTCGTGTCCATGGTGTCCTTTTATCCCTGATCTCTTTATTTCATATGCTTCTTTATATATTTTCTTTATCAACCACCTCATACTCCATATGAGGACATTTCTCATGTTGACCTTTATCCATGTGTGAACCATGTATTTGTGCATATTCTTAATGAAAAGAGCTCTACCCTATTCTTTGACCATGCTACCAGAGAAATTTCCTATGCTTATTGATACAAATGATGACATGACTTTAACTGAAACCATAGATGCATACATACCTCATTTTAGTTATTACCTTGATCATCTCAACTTCCTTGATTGAGATTACCTCAATCCCCTTTGCTTTGCTCCATCTTTCCTTGCATGCATATCATCCTTTCTTGAATCCCCATAAGTGGAATTCCTATTGAGACATCTGCTTTTCTTGAAAATCATGAACCTTCTATTGGGTATTCCACCGAAGGATCCTAGTAGTCCTCATCTTGCAAATGCTCCTTTTTGCTGATGATAGTGGCCTTCCAAGATGATTCTTCTTGATCATGATCATTCCTTTATGCCTTGATTAGGTTATCCAATGGCTACATCCTTCCTACATGAATATATTTATTTGATTTATCTCTAAATAATTCACCTATATTCCTGAAGATGTCATTCTTATAAATCATGCATTCTATCCTAATACTACATGTTCCTATGATACCCAAAACTTTAAAGAGGAATTATGTGAAGAAGTTGATTTCAATCATAGTAGAGATCTGAAGGCTCCTCCTTCTTCTGCTTCTTATCTTCTTCTTTCACTTCTTGTGTAATGTGAGCTTCTTCTCATTTCCTCTTATTTTTGTCCTTCTTGAACATAGGTCAATCTCTCTTATAGTGTCCATACTCTTGGCAGCTAAAGCATTGGACTTTGGACATATCTCTTTTACCCTTTCTCTATGGACCAAACTTGCCAAATTTCCCTTTTCTCTTGGCCATAGCAGTAAATGCCTACTCTTTTGATCCCACATCATCGTTGGCTTTGATTATAGTTTCCTCAATCTTGCATAGAGACCAAAGTTCATTCAACGGGGTGGCTTCCTTCTTGGCATATATACTTGATGCGAAGTTGCCCCATTCCTTAGGTAATGCATTGAGCACTACAATTTCCATATCTCTGTCTGACATAACTTCTCCTAGTTCTTGCAGTTTGTCTCTCATCTCAGAGACCTTTATGAAGTAGGGAGCTATTCCTTCTTCCTTGGATATCTTCATTTTGTATATTTCATTACACAATGATATCACTTCTCTATCTATACTAATTGAGAATAACTCCACCAACTTATCATAGATTTCTTTAGATGTTTCAAGTTTGGAAACATAAGGAATGAGAGGGTCTTTAATGGATTCTATCATAATCCTTTGAGCCATTTTTTCATCCTTATTATAATTTTCTAAGGCTTGAGTTTGTCCCTTAGCAAGAACAATAACACTCTCTTTAACATATACCAGGAGTTCATTTTCTTTGAGAAGTAGATCAGTCCTCTTTTTCCATGTAAGGAAATTAGCAGTCGCAACCAATTTGTTGCTTTCCTTGCAAAAAGACATTTTGATATTTTCGGGAGAGGACATAAAAATACTTTCTTGCAAGTGTTAATGATGAGGATATCTAGCTGCTTCCTTGAAGATTTTATGACTTGAATTCTTAGATCTTGGAGTTCTTCAAGATGCTTCCTTCAAGGTGCTTTATGAGAGACTTTCTTGGTGAGGAGAAATTCTCACTATGTAGATCTGGAGATCTTCAATGATGAATCTAGATCTTGGGTGCCTTTCTTTACGATGAAGGATCTTTGATGGAGACTCTCCTTGGATGTACCTTCTTGTAGAGGACTTTATATGGAAGGATTTCTTGTTTCTTTGTTCCCAAGCTGGTAGTCTTTCTTGATGGATCTAGGATAGGAGATGATATCCTTCTTGTCTTTCATGGATCTGGAACTCTTGCTTGTAGATATGATGCTTCAACCTTTGTGTGCCCTTGCTTCTTTATCCTGATGCTTCAATCTTCTATGTGTTCTTGAGACGTCCTTCCTTGTTGTACCACCTTAGCTCTGATACCATGTTGAAGAATCTAGGGCATCTAGGTATGGTGAGATTCTTCAATGATGATAACAATTTGTGAAGTGCTTTTTACTTTTCTTATTAGCACAAACTTCTCTTATTATTATTAGTGTGTGTTCTTCTTACTTCATCAAACAGTTACCAAAACAAAAGAGATAAGAACACAAGATTTTCGCTCTCAGCCAAGGAAAAAACTCTATCTCATAGAGAGGAAAACCCTTCTGCAAATTTCTCTTATTGAAGCTCCAATTGAAAAATTCCAAACCCTAGACCCTAGACAAGTAGACCCTCCAATCACAAGGCCCAATCTCTATTTCTTTGTCCTTCAACTGATGCCTTCTTTTGGGTTTGCACCTTCATCTCTTCGTCCACACTTCTTCCAGAAATTGACAACTCTTTTTCCAGCAACTATAGAAACCCTAGATCTCCTTAGTTACCTCTTCTTTGGAGTCCTTATTTCCTTCTCTACCTCGCTTGGAAATTTTCCTTCTCCTTGATACTCAAGTTAGAGAATGAGGCGTTTCTCGAGAGATGTTCTTGAGGTTATAGGCTGATCCTTTTAACTCTTACTACTGCTCTGATTCCTTCGCACGTGTGGCTGATCTAGGGCCTGAAATACACCCTTTCACTTGCTCCTTTCCTTCGCTAGGTGTGGGACCTCCTTCGCTTGAGATGGAGGTTTATTTGGGGTCACTTCTTGGCCCAATCGAACTCTATTATGTTGTTGCCCTTATGGATCTAATGTGACTACAGAACTGGCCTCCTTTCTTTGCACACGTGACAAAATTAGGCCCAAAAAAATCCTCTCAAACTCGGTTTATCTTTCCTCTTCTTTATTGCCCTAGAATCACGTCAATGCTTCTTTTTCACACCTCTTTTTCGTCCTTCTTTGCTCGTTGATTTCAGAGATGAGTAGTGATGATTTTGTGAGGTTGAATTGCCCTATATATAGGAGTTTCCCCCTCCTTTTAGGTCGACTTGATCAACTGGTGAGGCCGACTTGACATTTGTGCATAAAAATTCATTTCTTGAGCCGACTTGAAGATGATACTTGTCTTTGCTTTGGAGGATCACTCTAAACACATTTATTTGACTATAATACATATGTTTACATAGTGAAACATGCCCACATGGGTCTTAAATAATTACATTGACTCTTTGAATTTCCAAGAAGCACTTAAATACCTGCTTGACTTATCAAATGGACAAGAAATCCATTCTTGATAATGATAAAAATAATAATTCTTTTTCTTTTACAAGTACAAAGATCAAAATCACATTTATGAAGACCGAACCTAGTTACTCTTTCTTCAACAATTTGTTACCATCCCCACCTAATAAAAAGTGGCCAAGTGTGGGGGAAAATACTAATTAAAATGTAATATTATTACATTTTACCCAATATTTTCCATCACCTCAGCTTAGATGCTACATTTTAGCCAATATTTTCCCTCACGCTTGCTAATTTTATAGTTGAGTTTGTTTACTTTCAAACTTCAAATATAAGGAAAAATTACAATAAGAAGTGGACTGGTTGAGGGAAAATATAGGGTAAAAGTATATTATTTTGCAAGCATTTGTTGTAGAAGTAAATGGTTTTGTATTTTCCTTCATAACTAAGACTTCTACATTGAAATTTGACAAATTATCCTCCTTGTTTTCCAATTATTGCTACATTTGTGTTATAATATAAGTACACCTCCTCTCTTGGTGATATTCAACCAAATCACTTTATTTAAAATGCATAAGCTAAACTTTGTACAAATCCCTTTTTTCCATGGAATTTGTGAATGGAGTCTTAACATCTTATCTACCATTCCATCATAAAAGTAATAAAATATTTTGTGGTATGGAGCTCATATTTCAAATCTTAAATCTTCTTCTCCCGCTAATGTGACTCCTCACATTGTTTGTTGGTTGTCTTACTATATTTTCTCATTAATTTCTTTCAACTCTTCCAACTTTTCTCTTTGTAGAGACTTTACCATGGTTAATTTTACCTTGTTACTAATATGATACCTAATCACTTAGCATATTGTCGATACGATCCATTAACACATATCCCTCTAAATTTATGTTGGGGATTGAACCTTAGAATAGAGAACAAAACATATATTATAAAGAAGTAGATAGAAGAGTAATTATGTTGCAAGATGATTAGTGGTGTCTAAAGACACCATTATGGCACTTAAGCATAACACATTACAATTATAACATCAAAATGCATGATAATGTAACAAAAATGAATTCAATCTTTGGTTTATTATATTCAACCCATAAGGTCCTTTATTTCTAATGTCGAAATCTTACGAACTTCCTTGAATTCTAGAAGATTTAGTCCACAAACGAGCATAAACAATTTCAACCATTTTTGTGAAATCTGCATTGTTTTGTTAGCTAGTTGATTGTTTTAGCTGTCCATATTTTGTCAGCTAAAAAATTCCACAATTTGATATGATTCTCTAGTTAATTCCTCTGACCACTTAGTCAATGGTTCCACTAGCTGATCACTCAATCGACTATCTACCGGTCAGTTACTCGACCAACCTAATGATGACTCAATCGACTACTCTACTAGTCAACCATTTAACTTACCATCTCTTGTTAGTTGAATCTTCAACTAACTATCTCCAGAAGCTCTAGAGGTGACATGAACCAACATAACCTTAGGTTATAACACCCCTCCATTAACACAATATTTTAGACATTTGAGAGGTGAAATTTGTCAACACACCACCCCCCCATAATTGTAGTGCCCTGAAGTGCAAACATGTCACATAACTTAATGAAATTGGCTTCAAACAACATTTTTATAAATATATCATCAATATAATAATAATTTCTACAATATACAAGGGTGAAAACCTTCTCTTGAACCAACTTTCATAGGTAGTGAGTGTGGAGTTTGACACGCTTCATCTCACTATGTGTAGTAAGATTGTCAACAACCTGAATTGTACTTTAATTGTCACAATAAATAACAATGAATGCATCGATAGGAAACCCAAGCTCTCCTAGGAGTTGATGAAACCAGATTTCCTCCATCTCTACTTTAACAGTTTCATGATATCCAACTTCTATAGTCAATAGAGAAACTATACCGTATTTATTGCATAATCAAATCATGGGTCCAACACTAAAGCAAAACACATAGCCATAAGTGGATTTTATGTCATCACTGTCACTTGCCTCATTAGATTTGGTGAAGGCGACTAACAAATTTGAACCATAATAATATTTTATACCAAAATGAGAGGTACCTTTGAAGTAATGAGCAATTCATCTTGCATCTTTATAGTGGTTTTCTCACGGATCCTGCATAGACTAGGAAACCACACAAACAATAAAGGAAATGTTAGGTCGAGTACAAGTTAAGTGAATAAGACCATTGGCTAGTTGTCAATAAAGGATAACATTGAATTTTGGAGATTGATATTTAGACAAATTGATACACAACTGGAAGGGTGTAACACATGGCTTATAGTCATCCATATTAATTTATTTCAATAAGTCGAATACATATTTAGATTAAGACATAAAGGGACCATCATGTATTGTTAAAACTTAGAAGACCAAGATTTGTCATCTCAAAGGTGTTATAAAGTCTGCTCTTCAATCTGAGAATTTGATCAATGTTATTTCCAGTTATAACCAAATCATCAACATATATAACACAATAAAAGTATCACCATTAGTTTGTAAGACATAGAAAATATGATTTAATTTTTAGGTCCTTATAATACTAGTGTAACCCCTTATTGTTCTTGTTAGTGTAGCCCCCTTATTGTTATTTTTGTGCCTATTTAGTCCTCATATTGTTATTATTGTTCCCCATAGAAGCCTACTATTGTTATTGTTGTGCCCTTACATTATTACTGTTATGTAGGCTCTAATTATATTGTGACCCCTTCGACTCCTATATATATATATATATATATAAAAGGGGCCTTGTCATTTGTATCATCCAATAATTATTCATTTGTGTAATGTAAAGGAGTTTTCCCCATCGAAGAGGTTGATTTTTAAGTCATTGATCTATATTTTCTTCTATTTTTGTGAGTTGGTTGCATAACATTTGATATCAGAGCTTTGGATTCTAGGGTTTCGCTTCTTCAAACAAGCCATCTTGGAATTTTTGCTATAACATTTTTTCTATGGAGCTTCAAAAGTTAAACTTGCGACCACATGGAGCTGAAATATTGGTGAACGTCGTGTACTAATTTAGATCTTGTCTCACTATATTTTTGGAGATATGATTTGAGGAAGTTAGGGTTTTTGCAGGCTCCAAAATTCCATCTCAAATAGGTGACCTAGGTAAAATCATCATAACTTTGTCTCTGAGCATCATATTTGAATTTCGTAAAAAGCAATTGAAAGAGGATGAATTTTAGTTTGTTGGGTACCATTTTCAAGACCAAAGGTCGAAACAATGACACGTGGAACTCCATACACGTTCGCTCTACTAACCCAGTCTATAATCAAGCCATCGTGGGATATTGAGAATAACTCTTTCTTGAGGAATCCAATCTTCTTATGACTTATTGGGTTGGAAATAAGAATCATAGGGTCAATATAGTACGAAATTTCAGACCTTGGAGATTCAAACTTACATAGATACAACAACTTCAATATCGAGCTCCTAAAAAGCAAGAAAAAAAGTGTGTATTTTTTAACTTTTACATAACTTTTGTTTGATATATCAGTTTGAAGTGATTCAAAGGGCATAATGAAGCATATATATCATTCTTTGATTTCAAAATGCCTCGAAACAAAAAAAATTCACACACCTAGTAAGCAACCAGAAAGCTCTACTATAACACATGAATAAGAGGAAGAAATGCAACATGGTATATAAAAATTACGAGATCAAGTGCAACAAATTTCACTATCACAAACAGTAACCGAAAATGAATTGAAATCTTAAATGGATGGTTTTAAATCCGACATGGAAGAAATGATGAATGCCAATATGGAAGGTTTTAAGGATGGTTTAAAAACATATTTGAAAATGAACCTAGAAGGTTTGAAGGAAGGTTTGACAAAAATGCTACAAGAAATGCTTCCTAGTGGGGACAAGGTACTCCACGAAAATCATGATGAGGATAAAAGGAATACAAATTATGATTTTAGAGACTCACATAGTGGGTTCAAGACTAATCAAATTCAAAAGATCGATATGAGGAATTTTGATGGCAAGGATCCGGTGACATGGATACTACAGATGGAGCAATTCTTTGATCTACATGATGTGTCAAACACACAAAAGGTACGCATTGCATCTTTATATTTATAACAAGATATTTTTGTATGTTATTGATGAATTTGTTCTTGTAAACCAATTTTCACTTGGTCAATTTTTATGGGGAAATGATAGCACATTATGAGGATACAAAGAGCAACATGTTGTTTAGCCAATTGATAAATCTCAAACAAAAGGGTTCAACTATGGAGCACATTGAGGACTTCCAAAAATTGAATATAAGGGTAAATGATATTCCATAGGAGCATAGGATTTATGTCTTCTTAGGTACTTTAAGGATAACATCCAACATGAGGTTAACCTTTGGGAACTTGATTCATTGGAGAAGGCATTGAAGGCGGCAAAAGAAGTTGAAAGCAAAATTATGGCTACAAGGAAGTCTACCACTCACAACTACAAAGATGTAACTGTTGCTACTCCTAGACTTCCACAACCTACAAGGTTGAAACCAAAAAAGTTTCAAGAAAAAACAGAAAAGGGGCTTTGTTACAGTTGTGATAGAAAATACACTAAAGGAAATAAGTGTGTTGAGAATAAATTATTTTACATAGATTGTGAAGAGGAGGAAGAAAAGGAACAAGAAACGTCAAAATAAAAGGATATACACCAGGGACCAACCCCAAAGAAAGAAGAAATGAATCTGACCATATCTTGTAATGAATTGGTAGGAATTATCACTCCTCAAACTCTCAAGATAGAAGGACATATCAAGAAGCAAAAGGTAATAGTGTTGATTGATTCGGGTAGTAACCATAATCTTATTCACTGTAAGATAGCCAAGGAATTGAATTTCTTCCTATATCCAACACCAGAGTGTCAAGTGATGGTTGAAAATGGAGGAACTTAAAATTGCTATGGAAGTGTCATAATATCAAGCTAACCATGGGAGAAAATGTATTGAATAGTCCAATGCTTTCCATTCCAATGGGTGTTGCTGAGGTTGTACTAGAAGTCCAATGGTTACAATCTTTGGGTACGATAGCTTTTAATTTTTAAGAACTTTTCTTGAATTTTTTTGGGAAGGAAAGGAAGTTGAATTAAATGTTATTGTAGGGAAACCAAGAAAGATAATCAACTCTAATAGTGTGATAAATATTTTAAAGAAAGAACAACAGGGTGTAATTGCATAATTATGATCACTAGAGGTTCAAACATTGAAGTCATCTATTTCTCCAGATCTCCAAAAGGTCTTGGAAAATCATTCCAAGTTATTTGATACTCCCAAAGGCCACCCACCTATTCATGATCATGACCATGCTACTCATTTGATTCTAGGAATTATTCCTCCAAACATTAGGCCTTACAAATATCCATATGCCCAAAATAGTGAAATTGAACTTATGGTTGCAGAAATGTTAGAGGTCGGCATAATTCAACCTAGTCAAAGTTCTTTATTTGCTCCAATAGTATTGGTGCACAAGAAGGATGGATCATGGCACATGTGTCCGGATTATAGGAAGCTCAACAAGCTCACTATTAAAGATAAATTTCCCATTCATGTCGTTGATGAATTGTTGGATGAATTACATGGAGAAATTTACTTCACCAAGTTAGATCTTCGTTCGGGATATCATCAAATTAGAATGAATACTAAAGACATTCTGAAAACAACATTTAGAATTCATGAGGGTCATTATGAATTTTTGGTCATGCCTTTTGGCCTTACCAATGCACCTTCGACATTTCAAGGTTTGATGAATTCCATTTTCAAACCCTTCGTTAGAAAATTTGTGTTAGTATTTTTTGATGATATACTAATATATAGCAAGTCTTGAAAGGATCATATTCAACATGTTGATAGGGTGCTCAAACTATTGGAGGAGAAACAATTATATGCAAAAAATACAAATTTTTCTTTAGAGTGCAAGAGGTGGAATATCTGGGTCATATTGTATTTCATGAGGGTGTTAAGGTAGACCCTAACAAAATTAAATCCATAAGGAATGGAAAATTCCTACAACCATAAAGAATCTTCGATGATTTCTCGAGTTGACATGACATTAACTCAAGTCTGTTAAGAATTATGGGAGAATAACAACACCTTTAACAACATTACTGAAGAAAGATGCATTTTCTTCGACTCCAAAAGAAACTAAGGCGTTTGAACATATTAAAGAGGCAATGTGCCAAGCACCGGTCTTAGCTACACCATATTTCACAAAAACCGTTATTATGGAATGTGATGCCTAAGGAAATGGAATTGGTGTTGTTTTAATGCAAGGAGGAAGACCCATTGCTTTTGAAAGTCGTCTAATCAAAGGAAAGTATTTACACAAACATATTTATGAGAAAAAAATGTTGAAAATACTACTTGCATGAAAGCAATGGATACCTTACCTAATTGGAAGACACTTCAAGGTAAACACATATCATGATAGTCTTAAATAATTTTTGGAACAAATATTATCTTCAGAAGAGAAACAAAAATGGGTCACAAAGATGTTGGGTTATGACTATGAAATCGTCTACAAAAAAGGGAAGCAAAATGTTGTTGCAGATGCACTCTCAAGAAAGGATGAGGATGTGGAATCATTTCTTTGTTCCATTTCTATTATCCAACCAGATTGGATAACTGAAGCAAGGGATGAATGGAAGAATGGTGAAGAAGTGTGGACACTCATTCAAAATTTGTAGCAAGATCTCGGTACATCTGATACATTTAGCTAGAAAAATGATTCATTATGGTACAAAGATCGCTTATATCTTTGTAAGAATTCCCAACTCAAACAAAATTTTATTTTGGAATTGAACACCTATCCCTTAGGAGGAAACTCAGGGTTTTAGAAAACTTACAACGGGGTCAAGAAGGAACTTTTTGGGATGGACTTAAATTTGATATTCAAAAGGTTGTGGCAGAATGTTTGGTTTGCCAATAATATAAAGTTGAGACAATTAAGACCCTGGGTCTGTTACAACCTTTATCCGTTCCAAACGTTGGGAGGAGCTCTCAATGGATTTTATCACACGTTTACCCAAGTCCGAAGGAAAGAGTGTCATCATGGTAGTAGTTGATAGAATTACCAAGTATGCATACTTTTGTGCATTATCTCATCCATTTAAATCCAGTACATTTGCTATTCCATTTATGGAAACAATTCAAAAGCTACATGGAAACCCAAAGATTACTGTAAGCGACAAAGATCCCATTTTCACTAGAAATTTTTGGACAAAATTATTTTCTGGCCTGGGTACTCAATTAGCTCATAGCTCGTCTTATCATCCTCAATCTGATGGGAAAACTGAGATAATGAACAAATGTTTGGAAGGATATATTTGTTTCTTTGTATCTGATAAGCAAACACAATGGGTCAAGTGGTTACTGGTTACCTCTGGCTGAATGGTGGTATAACACTTCCTTCCATACTACAACAAAAATGATCCCACTTATGGCACTTTATGGATATCATCCACCATCTATCACATCATCTTTAAGATAAAATTATAAAGTTAAAGTAGTGGAAGATCATATCAAGCATCAACAACAGGTTCTCCAGCTCTTAAAGTATAACCTCACTTTGGCGCATAATCTAATGAAACAAGAGGCCGATCAACATCACAAAGAAAGAAGTTTTGATGTAGGCGAATGGGTGTTTTTACGACTACAACCATCCAAATAAATGTCCCTCAAGCAAGCTAAGAAGGATAATCAATTAACACCAAATTATTATGGTCCTTACAAGGTGTTGAAAAAGATTGGTACTATGGAATACAAATTGGAGCTTCCTGCATCTTCCTGAGTGCTACGGGTTTTCCATGTTTCATGCTTAAAGAAGGTTATAGGTGACAAGCTCCCAATTCAAACAATACTGCCAAAACTCAACGAGGAAGAAAAAAACATATTGGAACCTGAAGCAGTCACAAAAACAAGAACCTAACAGCTACGAAATTGATCCATTTCAGAGTATCTCATCAAATGGAAGAACTTACCTGTTGAAGATTCCACATGGGAGGATGAGATTTTTATACAAAAGCATCCATAACTGCTTAGGCGATGAGGACAACACGTTTTTGAATGAGAGGGGCAAGTTAGGTCCCCATAATACTAGTGTAGACCCTTATTGTTATTGTTGGTGCAACCCCCTTATTGTTATTGTTGTGCCCATGTAGTCCCCATATGTTTTATTGTGCCCCATAGAAGCCCACTATTGT
>APFE030391278.1:257554-277409 GCA_000404065.3 Pinus taeda | reverse complement strand
TATATATTTTTGTCTTTTTGCAGGTGCAAGAAGCCAATGAAAGTGAGCCAAGTTTCAGTGGCTCATTGGTCATTTTGTTTCCACATAAGCAAAGTAGGTCCCACATCCCCTTACAACTTGAAAAGTTCAAGATGCAATATGTTTCTCATACAGACTTGAATTGTGGCGTCGTTGATGTCATTGGAAAGCTTTTGCTGAGCTCTATGGCTTAGTACTAGTTTTACTGTGTTTTGAAGACTTTCACTTCTTAGCCTTATTTTATCACTAAGTGTGTGTGGAGTCACCTAGATTAGGTAGCCATGTATTATGCTTCTGCTGAGCTCAGTGCCACATATATTTTCTTCATGCTGTACCAAGACACCGATGTGGACCCAACACTAAAAATTCCACCTGATGTACTCTTTCGATTTGATGGACTCCCTGCCCAATCTGCATCTCTAAATCCACACAACTTCACTCCTTCTATATGTCTATACCATGGTCCAAATTGGGTAGTGCCTCTGGGGTACCATAAAACATGCTTAGTTTCCCTCCAAAATATCTTGGTTGGAATAACCATAGTTTGGCTTAGTTGACTGATTGCATAGCACATATTTTATGATGTGTGCATAATATACATTAGTGAAACCACAAACTATCAATAAATAGTATCATCCACTTCCTCACCTGAAGTGGCATCCTCTTTCCCCTAGTTGATCACTAGAGGTGTCTCCTTAGGTTTGTGACTGTCCATGTGGAACCTCTAAAGTATCTCATTGGCATACTTTCCCTGAGAAACAAATAGTTCCCCATCAACTTGACATACTTACAATCTAAGGAAGTAGTGCATGAGACCCATGTCCTTCATTTCAAACTCTCTTGCAAGTTCCTCCTTTTAAGATTTGATCAAATACTCATCACCAGTTAAAATCAAGTCATCAACATATAAGACAATAATCAACAATTTAAATTCTACCAAGATATGATATAGGTTTGTATCTGCTTCACTTTTGGTGAAGCCAAAATCGACGAGATAACTATCGATCCTGGTTTACCAAGCACGGGGTGTTTTCTTGAAACTGTACAGCGCTCGCTTGAATCTGCACACATGGGACTCCTGATCAAAATTCTCGAAGCCTTCTAGTTGCTTAATATACAACTCCTCCTCAATAAATCCATTGATAAATGTTTTTTTCACATTCATCTGGTGGATCTTCTACCCCATATGTGTAGCCAGAGAAAGAATTGATCTAGTGGATGAGTACCTTGCTACAGGAGCAAAGGTCTCCTCATAGTCAATCCCCTTAACTTGAGAGTACCCTTTGGCCATAAATCTGGCCTTTTACTTTTCTATGTTTTCATTTTCTGCATGTGTTCCCTTGAAGATCCATCTCAAACCCCCAACTGATTTATCTACTCATCTTGGGACCACTTCCCAAACACTGTTCTTTACAATGGATTCATATTCCTCCACCACTACATCAACCCATATAGGTTTCTCTATTGCTTTCTCAAAAGAGGATGGCTCGATTTCTACAAGCTCAATCATTAGAGCCATGTATCAAGTGTAATGATCTAGTTACCTTCTTTATCTGTGTTGATTTGAAGGAGCACCCACTTTCTCCTCGTATCCTGCATAAGTCTCTCAACTTTTATGGTCCTTTTCCTACCTTTTCTGGACAGTTCTGGTTGAGTGATTATCTCCACTCTCTGCTCCTAAGTTTATGGCTGCTCAAAACTTCTTGAGGTTCCTCCTTTGGAGCTAAAATCTCCTCTTCTGGTGGGATCTAAAGCTCCCTCTCAAGAGAGCATCGCATGGCTTTCTCCTCATCAAATTTTACATCGCTTCACACAACGATCATTCTTAGGGATGGAAAGTACACATGGTAGTTGTGGGGAGTTTTTGTGTAACCCACAAATGCCCCTAATTATGTTTTCATCTCTCACTTCTTCCTTGATTCTTTGGATACATGGAAGTAAATAGGATCCAAAAATCCTGAAGTGCAACACATCCAATTTTTTCCCCAAGAAACCTACTCCAGTGTAATCACCCCCAGAATCTGATGAGGACTCTAGTTCTACAAATGGACTTTTATGTTGCATGCCTCAGCCCACAAATGCATAGGTAGGCCCGGATCATGCAACATCACCCTCACTACTCCCATAATGCTACAATTATTTCTCTCATCCACCCAATTTTGTTGTGGGTTGTGGGGTGTTTTCAACTCTCGTCGAATGCCTTCTTTTGCATAGAATTTTTTAAATTCATTCAACACGTACTCAACTCCATTATCTCCCCTGAGATCCTTCACCTTATTTCTTGTTTCTTTCTCAACCAATGCTTTGAATTCTATGAAATTGGAGAATGTCTCATCGTTCTTCCACATGAAGAAGATCCAAAACTTTCATGAGAAGTCATCAATAAAAATGACAAAATATTTGTGTGTGGAAGTGGAGGTTATCGAGAAAGGTACACAGACATGAGAGTGGATCCTTTGAAGGACTACATGTCATTTCTTGTCCCAATCATGGAAGGCTGCTTTTATGTACTTCCCTAAGGTACATCCTTTGCATACATCCTAATGATCAAGTCTTTCTTTAGGGAGGCCTCTGGTTATCTGTTACATGATCTTTAAAATGCCATGATGAAAATGGCCAGATCTTCTATGTGAAAGTTCACTAACATCACGGCTCTATACCTTCTCCACCTTTGTGCTCAATGTAGCACAATCCTCCAAATCTCTCTTGTATTGGTTCTTCACATGAACCTCAATCTTCTTCTCGTGTCCCATGGCTATGTGTCTCAGGAATTCACTTCATTTTTTGAATATCACATCATAATGTTGTCTTCCAAAACTACAATAGATACGAGATTTTTATTTAGGCTTGGAATGAACATGACATCATTGAGCCTGAGGGGGAGCTTGACTCCCTCTAAAATGTGACTATAACAATCCTGATCACATTATACCTTTTGTCATCCCCATTCTTAATTTGCATCTACAAATATTTTTCCTCCAAGTCACTGAAAAAGCCTTCATTTCATGTCATGTGGAATGATGCACCTAATTCCAAGTACCAAAAACTCTCCATCATTGTGTTGGCCATGCATGCAATGAAGGTAAAGTCAAGCTCGAACTGTGAAGCTGAAGCTTCACCTTTTTCTCCTCTTGAGGTCTTCTTTCTTGCCTTCTTGTGTGGACACTTTGTGGTATAGTGCCTAAATTCATGACAATGGAAGCATTTAGTCTTTGACAAACCTTTCTTCTTTCCCCCTTGAATGGATTCTAGCTTGGATTGGGATTTCTTCCCATTTCCCTTCTTTTCCTTTCCATCCAATGAAATTTTTTCTTCATCCTCGCCCTTGGATGAAGTCTCATCTCTAGTATTTTTCCTGATTTTCTTATGTACCAAATCAGACCATAAGTGCTCCCAACTCAGTATTTTCTCCCTCCCATTCACGAAATCTTGATAACTATGATAGCTCTTGGGAGGGCATGAAAGGGCTAAGGTTACAAAGTCTTCTTTAGGGATGTTATCACCGACCCCGCCAAGTTCATCACGAAATTGTCTCAGATAGTACAGAATTGTGTCATTCTTCTACATCTTGATGCTTTGAGGTTTATCCTTGAGCATTAGCTTCTTGTGGTCACTACTATTCTCAAAAAATTATGTCACTTCTTTCCACATCACGAACGAATTCTATTTTCCGTGGATATTCAAGATGATTCTCCTTGCCTTGGCTACATCTTTCTTCCATTGAGCAAGGTTCTGGGCATCATATTCTTGAGGTTTTGCAACATTTGTCTTGATATATTCTAGAAACCCATTGTCATCCAATACTTCCTCCATGTGGTCCTTCCATGCAACAAAATTAGGGGTGTGTTCCAAGGCATACTCTAGCCTTAGTCCATTGAAGGTCATCTTCTCAGCTCTAAAGAAACCCTGCTACACTAATATTCAAATTCAAACCTCTAAGATACAAATTCAAATTTTCTGCTCTAATGTAAATCCAACTCTGATTCCATTTAGAAATTAGGTTGTAGATTTGCAACTACTCATGAAGTTTTAATCTAATTCATAATACATAGATCTACACTACTGCTCCATGGACATTAATTCACAATTTAGAACAAAAATCTCATACATGCAAGAAGAAATAACACACAATATTTTTATCTGGGGAAAACAGTATGCTAAAAACCCTAATGCCTCTTCATTAATAAAATCAAATAGAGATGTATTACAATTTCTATTCTCAACTGAGCTCACCCTAGAAGTGCACAACCTATCTCTCTACTCACTCAAGGCCTCTGACCCAAGCTTAGTCAATTTTTACATCTGCTTGAGTTCATATTTTCTTACGTTGTTCCTTGAGGAATTAACCGCTATTATTTAGGAAATTCCCTCAATTGAATTGTGCAATATATTTAGGTCGATCATCTGACTGCATGCAACACATGTATAAACAATACTAGTCTACAATTCATGTTACACTGCCTTGGAATCTCCACCTGAACTGGTTAACTCAACTTCTCTACATGCACTAGCTATTTTGGGTTGATTGATCAGTTAACTAGATGATCACTGTTTAATTGGTTAACTAACCTTCCACTAGTTCCTCCAAAAGTTGGATCTACTTTAACTAAAAACAAATTGAGATAGCTAACCTTGATTTCTACAAATTAGCAATCACACATGTTTAACTAAACTATAACTCCTCCAACTCAAATTTACTTAGTAAATAGAGTGACACAAGCCATGTCACACAAGTTAACGGAATCCAAGTTGTATGTTGATGTGGAAGTTTGAATTTTCACAATTTAATCAAGGCAAAATCAAATTGAGAATTTCTTGTTACATTTTTCAACACCTTTTTCATGGCCCCACATTAGTGAGACATATGGTCCCCTCACCCTCCATATGTTTGCTTATAGAAACCATTGGCCTACACCCGACTGTGAGCACACTTTAACGTGACCTATTAGACTGAGTTATGATTGTCTATACTGTACATAGTATTGTGATCTTTACCATTTTTAGGTTTGGTATGTGATGTGAGTATTTTTCATGCCTTATTTATGCCAAAAATCCAAAAAAATATATATAATTTCAAATAACCAAAAATATATGATCATGTTTTTTCCTCATTTGTGTTTATTTCTTTCCTTATGTGATTTAACCATGGGTCTAGTCTTTCTATATGGTTTTTACAAGATAGGGTGGTGTTTTTACTCCGACATCCATTGGACCTTGGGTGCATTTTTCTGAAACTGGCATATAGGGGTAGGTCATTTTCATCGTCTTCATTGCATTTTGATCGTCAACACTATATTTATGCCTTGGGTCTAACCCTGTCAATCTGCAACTTTAGCCACTTTCCATTATGAATGTTGTCACTTGACGGTAGAGCTTACCTTATCATGGATACCCTAGCTTAGCACCTCCTTTCCATTTTGGTGTCCATTCAATCGTTTTATTCTCTTTCGGAATCCCTTATTCTTACCTACCATGACTTAAAATATTAGCCCTATGTCCTCTTCTTCATCATATTTTTGGATATACCCTAGGAGGATTCCAACCCTTTTATCCCCTATGATTGCCACTTTTCTATCATCCTATTTTTGCAAGATGAGCCTTGATTTCCTCATTCCATCATCATCATATTCTTGGCCTACCATTCGCTTTCACTTGGTTTTTTACCTTTTCTTAGAGGAACCACTGTGATGAGTGTTCCTATTATCTAACCTCTTATCATCTCTGTATAATGAGTAGTTTTGTCATCAGCGGAACCCATTACTGTCCCCTATACCACTCATTCCTCCAAGAGGAGTTTCTTTTAAGCTCTTTTTAGAATCCTTAATTTAAAAACCATTATTGAATGAGCTTGTCTCCTTCATTCTCATTAAAGTACTTGAAGGGTCATCTACCTAGAATAATTTTAACCCTTTTTCAGACTAGGATAGACTAGTTACAAAAAAGGAATACTCTAGTCTACTATGGCTTGAAGGTTTTCCCTTGTATACTTTTATCTCTTTTTCGAACTTGGGGGACTAAAATTACGAAAAAGGAACTTTTAAAAAGAGAAAGGGAAGGGAACATTTATTTCCATTAGTCATAAAAATGGAAGCATCGGTTGTGTCACCTTTGAACACGACGTCTGTATGTTTCATTATCTCAAAGTTAGATTTTAGCTTTCCTGGGGGCCATACCATAAATATGAGTTTGTCTACTCCCCAGTTGGTTACTCTTCCAATCATATGGAGCATGCCTTGATGCCTCTTGCATCATTGCATGATATCACATGGTGCTCATTAGTGATGTTTCCAATTGACTCTTGTGTTGTGTCCTTATGTTTTAAAGGGATGTCTCAATCTGTGTCAACCATCAATAGTAGCATGTGGACCTCTTTGACTCAACCATCCCTGTGTTAGTTGTACTTCAAAATTTCACAACCTCATCCATACATCACATCATCTTGATATGTTCCATGTTGATTCATGCAGGGTACATTAAGTCCCTCCTTCGATGGATCTTCTCATTTCGACATCAGCTCATTATCCAAGAGCTTGGCTCTAGGAACTGGTAGTACCTTGGAGCTTGCAGGCCTTAGTGGCAGGCTTCCTCTTAATTGACAATGGGTCTACATCATTAGCTCCTAATTGATCAAGTTCACTAGTGTTTGACATCAGCTCATCTATTCAAACTTGGTGGACTATACTAGGTACCTTGGGGTCCATTTTCCTCATTGGTGGATTCCCTCACACCTACTACTACTTTACCTCATTGGTCAGTAATCAACTAGTTTCTACCATGCTTGACATTAGCTCCTATATTTGCATGATGTAGATTCATACCATCGTGGTTATGTCGAAGACCCTGTGTTAGCAACATCTCACTCTTATATGGTACCCTTCCCATGTTGCATTGGATTTATGTATCATTTATATACTTTGAGGGCTATCTGAGACACTTGTTTTTCTGTCATGTGTCCATAGTCTTAGTGATGTATAATGTGACATAGATCCATGTTGTATTTGTTGGTGGCTATGATCTATTTGATGAATCACATGGATCGATTATGTATTCACTGTGGCCATGTTTTAGCTTTTCATGTCACAAATCTGCAGTGTATGTTTTCGTGGCCATGTTCATTATCTCTTTATGACCCAGCATGGGATTCCTGCCTTAGAGATGTTTTTAGCAGAATTGAGACTTTAGCATTTGAGTTCCTCTAATCAATATTTGTAGTCTTGGCTCCTTCCTCCCATTTTGAGCTTTGAGTATTGTTTTAATGCATTTCATCCATCAGTTTCTCTTTTGACCTCATGCATTAGGGGGCATTTGTTATAGCCCTATTTTTCACTCTATTATAGTGAGAGGAACCCAATATTAACTTACCTTAGGTTTTGGCTAAAATGCATCCCTTTTCACCCTTTTTTTTACTTATGTGAGATTTATCCCATGATAAAAGGGTGAAATTACATGATTGAGCAATTTCTCATGATTAATTTGCCAAAATATTTTAATTATGAGATAATATTTATTTCATAATTGAAATAATTGAGAAAAAACTCATAATTGTGAAAAAGGTTTCTAGAGTTTGTCATTCCCAAGGAGATCAACTTTACCCACTTGTGTATGATTTTGATAGGGCTCCATTATTGTAGAAGTTTCCTAACTTCTGAAGCCCCTAGGTGTATAGATACATTCTCCAAAAGGATATAATGAGCCTTTCGAATCTCACCAAGAGGAAAGGGTGTTAGATGGAGTATCCACACTATAGTGTGAGAGATCTACTCTATTAAGAGAGGAGACCATACTACAATCTTGAGGGGAGGATATCCTTTGCTAGAAGGTATACATTTGTTGTACTTTCATTTTGGATTAATATATAAATGTTCATTTTCTATGTACATGTTTTGAATATGTTTTATGCATGCATATGTTGGTTTTAAGTTTATGATCCCTATGCGGAAAGGTCATTGTTTTCTTGTGTTTTTGTGTTGTGTGTAGGGTCTTATTTTACTGGAGGTGGAATGATATCTTCAAGTGTAAGCATGCTTCCTCTACATTGGAGCCAAGATACTTTACCGATTTGCAGGGATACTAGGTGCCAACTTCTAATATCCATCTTATCATGTGCAAGTGTTAAATGTATTTGTTTGTATAACAAAGGATTAGGGTTTAAATATTTTATCTTTTTCATGATCACACATAAATCTAGGTAAATCATTCTCTAATCTATTGGGTTAGATGTAATCATATTTCTCTAGTAAATTTTTCATATAACATTCTATATTTATTTATGTATCTTGAGAAGTGTATTTATCCTGCTCTAAACTAATAGGAATGGCATACCCTAAGATTCTTGCAAAATTTGAAGGGAAATAAAACATGTTCGGAGGTAGGATGGCTTCTTTTCCATACACCAGGAAGCAAGGAGAGGTATTCAGAGGTATTAGAGAAGAGTGTCAGTTCCTTTGATCGGAAAAGATGGCCGTTTTGACTATATGAATGAGGTTCTTATTAGCTGAATCAATAAGACTATTTCCCTGCAAATAGTAATTAGATGAATGTTTCAATAAGATACCATTTTCTAATGCAAAATCATATAATCTAAGCGATGAAAAACATGTTTCATTTTCATAACAAGTGAAGTAAAAATTCCAAACCTGGTAATGATATATTTTTTTTTTTTTTGTATGGGGGTTTACGCAGTGCATTATATTAGATATCATTTTGGGATTCAACTGCGTTAAGTAAGTCATTCACTATGACCATTTCCATGAGAGGTAGTCGTAACTGACTAATTCTCAGGATTTTTGAATAGTTCACTTAGCACTCATGCAATCGGGTGATGCTAAGGTTTACAAATGGGGTAGCACCTAATGGGGCTTGATTGTGGGAAAAACTCCACAGTTAGCGTGCTTGAGCCAGAGGAGATCTGGGATGGGTGACCTCCTGGAAGTCCTGGTTACCGGGTGCAAGCCCCGGAAGTGATGATTGATGCTATGTGATTCGTTCTCCACATTTCACTAGTTTCAATCCCACTTCTTCACCCCTGTGAGCATCACCCGATGCAATGAGTGCTAAGTGAACTATTCAAAAAAAAAAATCATGAGAAATTAGTCAATTACGACTACCTCTCATGGAAATGGTCATACGTGAATGACTTACTTAACACAGTTGAATCCCAAAATGATATCTAATGATATTTTTCTTAAGGAATTTGATGACTTCCTGATTTTTCACTTGCTTGAGTGGAGCCACTTCTTCCCACCGCATGAAGTAATATGTGGCAGTGAGAATATAGCAATGCAACTTTTATGAGTGCGGAAAATATCACCGATAACATCCAAACCCCATTGTTGAAATGGTTCTTCCACAATGGGGTGGTTGACTTCTTTCGTCAACCAACACAATCCTGACAAACCAAACACTTATGCGCATATGTGTGAGAATATTTGAAAAATGTGGGCCAAAAAAAATGGGCTCACAGGACTTTGTGTATTATAGTGTCACCCGCAAAGTTTTCTTTGATTGATCTGTCATGGAGGTCATGCAAACCTATTCTAAATCTGGTGCTCCTCAGCATTTGAGTAGAACTCCACTATGGTGCTTTATAAAAAGAACCCCATGTACCAAACGGTAAGATAGAGCTTTTAATATTACTACCCTCTTCTAGCATGTGGATAAATGAGAGGGAAAAGTACCTTTATCAAGATATTGTCAGACATCTGCATACCAAGAGTTTGAGATATTAGTGGGGGAAGATCGCTCTACGTTTTACATCTTGATCTCTTTCTCCCATCCAGATGAATCATCTTTTGATGCATTCACTACTTCTACAGCTAGTGGACATAGCCAATGGCCCTTGATTGTGTGAATTGGTTGCAATTCTAGATCTTACTCTTATAAATCATTCATCCATTTCTCTCTTCTCTCACCCAACTCTTGTTGAACAAATAATGATCTGACTATTGGGTGTGGAGCAAAGATAATACAATTATTCTTAAAAAGATGGGGTCGAAAGTGCTTCACTACCTTGTAGACCAGATAAGCATCTTTATCAATAGCGGGATAATTTAGTTTAGGTCCTTGTAGGCTATCACTCATAAAGTATAGGTTGCTCATTATTTTGATAATCTTTTGGCGTAAGCATGGCAACAAAAGAAGTATCAAAAGGAAAGGTGTAGATCAGGATATCCTTGTTGAAAGTTGGGTTGTACAAGGATGGTGCTTCAACAATTTCTTATTTAATACAAGAGAATGCATATTTTACTCTTTTCTCCCAATTGTAGACTGCATCCTTCTTCACCATCTAATGCATGGGTTTCACTATTTGAGTGTAATTGGAGATGAGCTTGCAGAGAAAATTTATCTTCCCCAAGAAGGACTTCATGGACATCTTGTTCAATGTGAAGTGAATCTACGTAATAGCCCTGACCATTTTAGGGTCCAATTTAATCCACTTTTTGTTATGATTTGGCCCAAGATATTTTCCTAGGAAACTACAAAAATTCTCTTCTTGGGATGAAGAGATATCCCGTATTTCCAACATCGCCCAAATATTTTCTTATATGGTGGAGGTGGTTAGATATCTTCTTTGAAAACACCATAAAATCATCAAGATACACCACCACACTCTGACCAATCAAACTGTGAAAATAAAGGGCCATCACATGCTGGAAGGTTGCATTGGCATTACCCAACCCAAAAAACATTCTTCTAAAAGCGAACATATCCCACTTCATTCAAAAAGTCATTTTAAGTCTGTCAAGGTCTTAGACTCGAACCTATAAGGGATATGATGTTTCCTCCATTGTGGGTATACTAAAATCCAACCAGCTCTGGATCCCTCCTATGTCTTAGAATCAGAAAATACAAAATCCAAACATTAGAAATACAAGAGTTATTCCCTACATTAGTACTACTAATATCTACTTTACATAGGTCATTTTGACCAGTTTGATTTAGAAGGAGTTCCAAATATGTATCTGGCGGGAATGGGGAAGGGTGAGAAAGGTTGCACCCAAGTCAAGTCTCCAAAAAGCAGTTTCCAAAAATTAAATCTGTGAAATCCATAGGCTCATTTTTTCCTTCGAAGGGTGTAACAGTATGTTTCATGTAAGGCTCCAATTCAACTTGGATTTGGTTATTCCTACCCATATATAGAATCCATAAATGCAACCAATCTGTAGAAAAATACCCCTGTAGTTTGCTAGACTAGTCTTGACTTAGCAATACATTGTAGGCTTACAGAATTTCCACAATTACTATGTTTATGCACTGGTGAACACAGTGATTTGATGATAGGTGAATAAGAACATTTCTTAGTTCACCAATAATTGGAAAAGAGTCATGTCCAACTAAATAATTTGTGCATCAGTCTTATCCCATTTAACATTGATTTTCCTGGCTACATAAAATGGAATTACATTTATGGATGCACCAAAATTAACAAAGAAATTGTGCACGTTGTAATTACAAATTTTGAACGTCAATAAAAATGGAGGGAAGAGTGTATTGGATTCTAATGTTAATGCATTAACATCTAACTCTAGGGGACTATAAGACTTACCAGATCCTTTCTACAAAGAAGCATTATTACCTTATGAAGGTTGGTCAAGGGCTTGGACAAGCAGTCCCTGTTGGCTGGCTATCCCTATCATCTCAAAGATCGAAATATTTGCATGATCTTTCTTCATGTCTTTGACTATATTATAATCCAGGGTAGTAGGCATTGCCAAAGTGTTTGGGGGAGTGGCCTTATTTGACACTTCTAAAATGGAGGACATGCTTTTACCATTGGAAAATGTGTTCTTCATTGTCTCAACATTTCCAAACTTATCTTGAGTTTTCTGATCTAAGATGACATGTGGTGTGATTTTTCTTAGCAAGTGTTCCTTCAATTTTTTCCTCATCAACTCTTGTTCGAAAAACTGGCCCTTGGCTCTTCAACTTGTATCAACTATTTTTCTTTTGATTTGGGGCCTCTTTTAGTGGTATTTCTTCAACATTTTTCTTTTCAGTAGTGAAAACACAACTGAAAGCATTTACTACATGTCTAATACCCACAGTCTCTTCAACAGCAGTAGATTCTTCCTTGTATTCCATCTTCTCAGTCTGCTCATTTGAAAGTATTGTTTCAATGATGTGTGTAGCTAGAGAATTCATGTTGTGATTGCATTTTATGCATGTCTTTTCTTAATGATATTCTTGGTGAAAATAACAACATTGTTCCATTACCATGCTTTAAAGATTCAGCACAGCATTTGAGCTTTATGCAAACTTAGTTGTTTGACTACTATTGTTGTTGTTAGTCCTTCTTAGGAAGTTGAAAATTGGTGGTTTGGCGCTGACAATGGTCTCTCTTGTCCTTTTTTTAACTCCGCCAACTCATTGGATAGAGACTTGATGGTCTTGTTTAAGCTTTCCATATTAGTAGCTTCTTTATCATTGGCCTTGTTTGAAGATGCTTGAGACCTTTTTCTTATCTCCTTGGAGTTTTTAGACGATTCATCATCGACAATGAATCCATTTACAGCCAAGTCCTTATCAATTGTGATGGCTTCTTCAAAATTTTATACCAGGGTTCCTTTCACAGCTCTCTTTAAAAACTGTGAAATGCTTTTCAGCAAGGCAGAAGTGTATTAATTGATCGTGATGGAGGCATGAGGTGTTGTATCCAAAGGAAATTGGTTCAATACCTTATTGAACTTATGATTAAATCTTTGACTGTTCCTTTTTCCCCCATCTTCAAATTCCCTAACTCCTTTAATAACATGGGTGGGGTTTTTTCATCAACGAACTTTTCAAGGAACAACTTTTTAAACCCCCTCCAATTCTAAATTAAATTTGTGGGAAGACTATGATACCAAGCACGTTGATATATTATCTAATGTACAGAAAAAGACTTTAAATACAACATCATCATAATGTACCTCAAGCGTCTACAGTTGTAAGTATAAGTTATCCAAATGGTCTTCCACTTTGTTCGCCTTGTCAAGGTCATATTTCATTAACATCTTATCCACGTGTCTTGGTATCTTATGTAAAATTCCCGGAAGGGAAAACGGGCCCTGAATCATCCAATACAGTCCCTAGTCTGCCATGTCCTTGTCTCTATACTCCTCTTCTTTAGAATCTAAGGAATCTTCTTCATGACTACCTAACTCATGGAAAGTGTCATCTAAGAGCACAAAGTTATCACCATCTATTGTAGTGTTTTCTCCTCAAAGGTGTATGAAAAGAACCCACTTAAGGTTGTGGATGACAAACAATATTAACAATATAAATGGATGCTAAACATTGTAGATCTGCAGCAACTTATAGAAACAAACCCTTCCAAAATTTTGATCTATGCCACAATCATAGTTAAATAGGAAAAAGAAAGAGTAATAACTCCAATCATCCAATGGAGACCAGATATACAAAGAATAGTTTTATTATAACACTTATGAAGGGAACAAATAAATGTTGCTAGTCCCCCTCTTTTTGATGGGTTCTTGGCTATCCTCAAACGTCTTCAACTTGTGTAGAGTCTCTCTCCTCTATAATGTGTAAACCCAACAAATAAGGGTGTGTGACAATGAAAATAATTAGAGTTACAACAACGAGTGCAACAATGAAAATAATCAAAAGTGAATAATGAATGGAAAACCCTTCTATTTATAACAAAATATTGAGTTTTCCTCGAATAATGAGCAATAATAAAATATTATTGATCCCATTCTTTGAATAACCACTTGAAACATTTTATTATGTTTGGTTAGCAGGGAAAAGGTATTTAAACTTTTATTTAGAAATAATAAATAAATAAATGATTTATTTATCATTTCAAGGAATTAGTTAAGGAATAATAAATAAATAAGGATTTATTTAGTTATTCCTAAGGGACTTAGTCAAATTTAACAAAGAATAATAATTAATTAGTGATTAATTAATTATTCTTAGAGAAAAATAAGATAATTAATGCTTTATCTTTTTATTTCTCATGATTGGGTCAAATATGACAAGGAATAATAATTGAACAGTGGTTTAATTAATTATTCCTAGAATAAATTCAAATAAATAGTGATTTATTTAATTATTCTTCATGGGTTTAACTATAAATTATTTAACAAAGGTGATTTATTAAGTAATTTCTCACAGTGAAAGCAATTTTACTATCATAAAATTGGCTTTACATTGTGTATTGTGATCCATCTAGTAAATTAGGTTAGATGATCAATTTTTTTGTGATAACAGATTGCCCCCCAATGTACAAGTGTTAGGAGAAAAATGTATGAATGAAGTACGTTGTAAAGACACAATCACTAGAAAACAGAGGGGAGTCAGAGAGAGAGAGATACCAATGAAGCTAAATTGAAATAGGATAGATAGAGGGGGCGAGACTAATGCACGTCTCCTTTTATGTTGTGGTACCGGACCTCAATGAGGTAGGGGAGGCATACCCATACCCACCGAGATAACTTAGTACAAAAATAATGGTTCACCCAGAAACATAAAATTGAGCAATGAAGTTCATGTTGAATGGTACATGACATGCTGGCAAAACAGAGCCAGAAAATAATACAATGTGTCCCATATACATAATGCACCTGGAAAAACATGAGCCATGACTGAATACAATAATATCTGAGTACATGAGATACAAAGGCCCTTCCCTCAAAAAATGGGTGGGAGGGAGGGTAACACAACCGAAGAAGCCCTATTGAATAGGGAAGGGCTCTGCAAACTGAATGGATCATCTGAAGGAGATGTGCATGCGATGAACACTTTGATTGGTAGGAACCAAACCCATCGACTCTATGGAACTGCATCTATGGTTGTAGCATAATAGAAATGCATTTGGTCATGTTGGGGGATACTTGAAGGGCCACCCCCTCATGAGGTCTGAAACATCTCACACACGCCTGGGAATCACTAGTAAAATCTACTGCATCACTAGACCATCAAGTGTATGAATCACGAACATGAAATAATCAAGTCAAAGGGAAATAATGAGTCCCTCTTCTCTATATGAGATGTCAAAAAAAATGAAATATGGAACCAAGATACACCACCCTCTAGGTCATTCTTCTAGAATAAATGAGTTGATGTTGACAAAATAGGCTCGCGATAGGTGAGGCAATGAGGATCCTCAACTAAGGCACAAGGGAAAATAGTAATGTGATTGATGGAATGACACCAGGGATAATGGGGAAAGCGATACTAAGGGATAAACATACGAATTCCCTTGTCAGAGCATAAAGTGCATGGTTGACCTAGCAGCGACTCACTCAACTCTTGACGGGGTGGGGCGCAGTATGACAGGATGCCAAAATGAGCAACACAGGATGAATGGTATGCAACTATGGATGGAATTTTTTGTCATGATAATGGGACATGAAATAGACTCCAAGAATGCAAGAGTGACTCATCACGAATGCTCTGAGCAAGGATGACTTGATTATGCTGCCACACAGACTAGGCCCAATGGGGACCATCAAAACATGACTAAATGATGTTTACTTATGAATATAAAATTGACACATGGTATGACAAGTATTAAGAGGAGGTGGACCTCAAATTACAAGTGTTGCTTTATGAAGAAATTTGATTTTGAGAGGCGAGGAATGACCGTTCTTGGAAAAATGGCTTCCTGGTGAAGTGTCAAATCATCAAAAACTGAGGAGGAACCATTATAGATCTCGATGATAGATTTACAATGGTGCTAATCGTTCATCAAACTAAGCTACAGTTTGGTCACAATAGGTGACAGAAAAAAATTGTGGATTTTTCTATGAAAGGACATTTTCCCTCCAATTTCAATTCATTTGTTAAGTGAGATGTGGTGAATTTGGAGAGGAGGACGAGAACCTTAATCTTGTGGAGATCATAGCAAAAAAACTGAACGTCGAAATCAGGATCTACGACTTTCCAGTAGGTTGCCTTACTCATCTCTTTAATTTCAGTGGTTTATTTCTTGATTGTTGGCACCTGGCAACTCCCTGAGAGACCCCTGCTCTTTCTCATGGTTGCATCGCACTTTTTGGGTTCAAAATTGCAACCTCGCTCATAGAAAACAACTGGAAACCTATGATCTTGCACTTTCTGGGCAAAAAACTGCAATTTGGGGCTAGAGAGAGGGTTGGTCTGCTAACCTGGGGGGGTTGTAAGCTTATTAGTATACACCATTGTTTTCTTCTATGAACTGACAAGACATGTGGTTTTCAGGCATCTGTGGTTCATTTATTTTAAGTTGAATCTCAAATTATCCATCGTAATAATCATACTTTTCAACGTTTCAAATCCCAACAGGGATCCATCATCAAGACAATTACTGATAATGAAATTTTCAAGTAAAATGATCTCATTCCATGTATCCCCTCCACATAGAGATATAATTTTGGATTTCAGGCATCGTTGGTTCATTCCTTTTAAGTTGAATCTTAGATTATCCACAATAATAATCATACTTGTAAATGTTTCAAATCCCATCAGGGATCCATCATCAAGACAATTACTAAGACATGTGGTGTTTTGTAGGCATGGTAGCGTTGAAAATCAACTGGTGTGAATGAGACTTGGATACTCTGCGATCCAAGATCCAAGGGGATCAAGGGGTTCAAGGGGCATTACCTCATTATGGGGTTCTCAAGCTGGTAGAGAACGCATTGATGAGGGAAGGTGAGCCCTTGCTATCCAGAATTGTGAGTTATTGGGATCTAGACCAGAAGGTCCTTGTCGTGCAGGGGCACAAGATTTAGCTCACATTACAAGATATCTACTTCTTGACCAAATTGCCTCCCCTCGGAGTGGTGGGGTATATTCATCTTGTGTTACCTCATGGGAGGAACATTACTAAGTTTGTGGAGCACCATTATCAATGGGGTGTTTGTGTCAAGGGCACAACTATCCTGCTTGGTGATCTAGAGAGGCTAGAGATAGAGGTTGTTTCTGCAGTTGTGTTACGGGACTTGGGTTGCTAGGCATTCCACCACATCACTGTTAGCTAGATGATGTTGGTTGAGAGTGTTTTGACTGATACCTACTATGGTTGGGCCCAGATGATGCTATCGTCGATGAAATGATAGTTAAGTCTTTGTAGGAGGTAGGTGAATCATGACTATGCTTTTGGTATAGTACTATGTGCATTCTTCTTTGAGAAGATACCCACTATCCATCCTCATGTACAGGTCTAAGATGGGGGCCCACAGGAGCCCAAGATGCACTGCTAAGGGCAGCTATTGCAGAGATGGACGGGTGTTCCAACCCAAGTTTTTCACACATTGGGATCAGATGCTTTGTTATGAAACTAGCTCACAAAAAGATAGAAAATATAGATCAATGCCTTATAATTCAGCCTCTTCAAGGGGGAACCTCCTTTACATTACACAAATGAATGATTTGATGATTCAAATGACAAAACCTCCTTTCTATATATAGGAGTCTCAGGAGTCACAATATAACCCAGCTGACCTAACAATAATAATATAAAGGCACAAAAATAATGATAGAGGGATTCTATGGGGCACAGTAATAACAATATGGGGGCAATAGGGGCACAATAATATTAATAAGGGATACAACTACAATAGTAATGGGGTAATCACTAGTATTATAAGGACCTAACATGCCCCTCTCCTTCATAAAAGTGTTGTCCTCAATGCTTGAGTAGTTCTAGATGCTTCTGTATAAAATTCTCATCCTCCCATGTCGAAACTTTAGCAGATAAGTTCTTCCACTTGATGAGATACTCTGAAATTGATCGATTTCATAGCTATCAAGTTCTTGTTCTGTGGCTACTTCCGGTTCCAATATAATTTTTCCTTCCTCATCAAGTTCTAGCAATATTGTTTGAACTGGGAGCTTGTCGCCTATAACCTTCTTTAAACATGAAACATGGAAAACTGGGTGCACTCAAGAAGCTACAGGAAGCTCCAATTTGTATGCCATAATACCAATCTTTTGCAAGACCTTGTATGGACCATAATACTTTTGTGACAATTTGTTATCCTTCTTAGCTTGCTTGAGGGACATTTGTTTATATGGTTGTAGCCGTAGGAATACCCAATCACCTACATCTAAACTTCTTTCACTGCGATGTTGATCTATCTGTTGTTTCATTCTATTTTGTGCCAACACATGGTTATCCTTTAAGACTTGGAGAACTTGTTGTTGATGCTCGATGTGATGTTCCATTGCTTGAACCTTAGAATTTTTTCTTAAATATGATGTGATGGATGGTGTTTGATATCCATAAAGTGCCATAAACGGGGTCATTTTTGTTGCAGTATGGAAGGAAGTGTTATACCACCATTCAACCAGAGGAAACCATTTAACCCATTGTGTCTGTTTATTAGATACAAAGCAACGAAGATATCCTTCCAAACATTTGTTTACTATCTCTGTTTTCCCATCAGATTAAGGATGATAAGATGAGCTATGAGCTAACTGATTACCAAGACAAGAAAATAATTATGTCCAAAAATTTCTTGTAAAAATGGGATCTCTCTCACTTACAATAATCTTTGGGTTTCCATGTAGCTTTTGATTTGTTTCCATAAATGTCGTAGAAACTGTACTGTCTTTAAATGGATGTGATAATGCACAAAACTATGCATGCTTGGTAAGTCTGTCAACTACCACCATGATGACACTCTTTCCCTCAGACTTGGGAAAACCTATGATAAAATCCATTGAAACCTCCTCTGAATGTTGGCTTGGAATGGATAAAGGTTGCAATAGACCTGGTGTTTTAATTGTTTCAGCTTTATTTTGTTGGCATACCAAACATTCCACCACAAACTTTTGAATATCTAATTTAAGGCCATCCAAAAAAAATTCTTGCTTAACCCTATGGTAAGTTTTTAAAAATCCTAAGTGCCCTCCTAAGGGAGAAGTGTGCAATTCCAGAAGAATCTTTTGTTTGAGTTGGGAATTCTTACAGAGGTATAAGCGATCTTTGTACCATAACGAATCATTTTTCCAGCTAAATGTATCAAACGTACTGGAATCTTGTTGTAATTTTCGAATAAGTGCCCACACTTCTTCATCATTCTTCCATTCCTCCCTCGCTTCATTTATCCAATCTGGTTGGATAATAGAAATGGCGCACAACAATGCTTCCACATCCTCATCCTTTCTTGAGAGTGCATCTGCCACCACAATTTGCTTCCCTTTTTTGTAGATGATTTCAAAGTCATAACCCAACATCTTTGTGACCCACTTTTGTTGCTCTTCAGAGGATAATATTTGTTCTAAAAGTATTTAAGGCTATCATGATCCGTTTTTACCTTGAAGTGTCTTCCCATTAGGTAGGGTCGCCATTTCTTAAGTGCATGGAGTATTGCCAACATTTCCTTCTTATAAATAGCTTTGTGTAAAAAACTTTCCCTTGATTGGACGACTTTCAAAAGCAATGGGTCTTTCATCTTGCATTAGAACAACACCAATTCCATTTCCTGAAGCATCACATTCCACAATAAAGGTTTTTTGTGAAGTCCGGTGTAGCTAAGACCGGTGCTTGGTACATTGCCTCTTTAAGATGTTCAAAGGCCTTTGTTGCTTCCGGAGTCCATGAAAATGCATCTTTCTTCAATAATGTTGTTAGAGGTGCTGCTATTCTCCCATAATTCTTAACAAACTTGCGATAATACCCTGTCAACCCGAGAAATCCTCGTTGATGCTTTATGGATGTGGGGATTTTCCATTCCTTAATGCTTTAATTTTGCTAGGGTCTACCTTAACTCCTTCATGAGATACAATATGACCTAGATATTCCACCTCTTGTACTCCAAAGAAACATTTGTATCTTTTTGCATATAATTGTTTCTCCTCCAATAGTTGTAGCACCCGGTCAACATGTTCAACATGATCCTTCCAA
>APFE030391278.1:224625-245913 GCA_000404065.3 Pinus taeda | reverse complement strand
AGGATTTATAGAAACAATGATCTTCTCCTTTTGAATCAATCCATGAACCTGTAATAAGGATATACCAGTAGGAAATAGCCCCACATGTTTCTCCTTATCTTGTTTTCTGGGATGAGACCATCTATCTAAAAGTAATTTTTCAAATTCTTCATCGGGCAGGGTGAAACACTTCTTTTGGTTAAGTAATCCCCACCATGTGGCTGCCTCATCTTCAAAATTAGCCATTACCACCCATTTCCAATTGTGTCTCAATAACCTCTTGTATTCATTTATGTATTCTTCAATAGTAGAACCATTATCTTTTCCTGTAAAAGCCATGAAGAGGGTTTTGAAAAAATTCACTTACTTGGCGAAAATTTGAAATTGTCACAGTTTAGTCAATATTGCTCAGAATCCCTATTATGACCTGTTTTTGGAAATGGAAAAACCAGTATGCATCTGCCCATGTGATAGAAATTCTGATCCAGGCACTAGAATTTCAGATCTGCGCTGCAACTCTCCCATCGTCCCCAAAATTTCTGCAAAAAGAGCTGATTTTAAATCAGCGATATCTCCCTCATCCGGACTCCGATTCGATCGATGTTTTTTTGAAATAGGGTATTTTTTCACATAGGATCCAGATCTACAATTAGATTTTGCAGCTCTTGCACCAAGATGTCTAGATCTGCACTGCAAATTCACTGCCCTGAAAAATTGTCTACAACCCCACTGATTTTTAAATCAGCGACATCTCCTTCATCTGGACTCTAATTCGACCGATTTTTTTTTAAATCGGGTATTTTTTTCACATAATATCCAGATCTATAGTTATATTTTGCATATATTACACCAAATCATACAAATCTGATCTGCAAACTCACCGCCCCTGAAATCCTGCACAAAATAAAAGAAAATTCTCCACTTTTTTGCCCAGGAAAGTACTTTGATACCACTTGTTATAGCTCCGATACCACTTGTTATAGCTCTAATACCACGTGTTATAGATCTAACCTGGAAATATTATAGATATGATATGAAAATATAAGATAATGCCAATAAACCCAGAAATAATATGAAATGTTTCTTTATTGATCAAACCCTTAAGGTAGGGCAACACCATATATTCACTCCTTAAGGAAGGAGAACACTCCACAAGCCATATGCCTGTACATACAATAATCCTTGACTTATTCCTTGACACAATTCATTCCCATCTCTCCATGTGGAGTCTCTAGCCTCTCTATAGGCCTCATACATACAATACCATGGGTCATTACCATGGTTCCCTCATACCATCAAACTAATACCATGGGCCCATTACATTATTACTAACTACTTGTGGTCTCTTAGTTGATATGGGTTAACCACCTTATTTATTACTATGGCCCATCCCGTTATTACATTGTTACCTTGGGTACCTCCCTTTGTACCCCATATTATCCCCCCTAGGTATATAACATGAACCCAATAGGGAGGGGTAATATGCCCGAGCAGAAACTGGGGGTGAAGGACTAATATTCTCTTCAAAAAACGCCTTGGTGGCGTAATGGTGGTAAGACACATGTGACATAGAAATGGTGAAGGGAGATCAACAATATTCCTTTGTCTCGATGAGGGGAGATAAATTTATTATGTTAAGTCTTGGCTTGGCGATGTAAACCAAGTGCCCTTCGCTTAAGGTGTGCTTGTGCGTGCAAGTGTATTTATTGATTAAGCCCAGACCATGTTTGTAAAAAAGAAAAAAACTTGCTGGAAATAAACTAAAATTAACAACAGAAAATGAACAGCAAAACAATTAACTAAACCCCATCCAAACTGGGTTTGCAAACACTATGTTGGTTGGTGGCTAAATCGACAAAAAATACACTAAAATGGTCAAGAGATCTAAAGGTTGGTGTGATTAGGATCAAGTGACACTAAGATGTTGGAAAGTGGTGCAACAACCAAAAACCAGAGGGGAAGATTGTTGTAAAAAGATAGGGAGATGGGTGAAACACCTAGGGAAATCGATGGAACCATAAGGCCAAATACCAAACAAATTGTAATATGAAACTATGGATGGTGATGACCTATCTTTATAGATTTGAAGAAGAAGGGTACATATTTGGAAAATGTCACTGAAAGCACTGCAGAAAATCAAACTACTCACTCAACTAAACTCCTCTTATAAAGGTGGAAGCATACTAGAAGCCCTACGGGGGATAAATTTAACCTTGATGAGTAAATCAGAGAAGATAAAGGCCTAAGAGGGATGAGATAGAGGTCAGACAACCCAGCAAACAACTCTTTTCAAAACCCAGAAACAAATCGAAGAAAAACCCTAAAATCCAAAAATCATAGGTATTGACCTGTTTTTTAGTTGGGATCACATTTTTTGGGCTAATAAGTGCGCTCTGGCCTCCAAATTGTAATTTTTGTGCCAAAATGTGCAATTTCTGCTCCATGGATCTCGGTCACCAAATCTCAGAAGAAATTGTCGCCTTTGTCGTGGCTAGTTCCTATGACCTGCGAAAATGACCAGAAAGCTTGCGAAAGCCATAAATTTAATAGATCTAGGGTTAAAAAACTAGGAAACATTAAGATAGTTGAAAAAATAAGAAACCCTAAGTTGAAAAATCGAAGGTCACCCAGTGGTGTCATCAATTTTGTTGTATTGTTTTCACCTCAAAGATGTACAAAAGGAACCCACTTAAGATTTTGGATGGCAAAAAATCTTAACAACATAAATGGATGCTAAACATTGTAGATATGCAACAACTGATAGAAACAAAACCAACCAAAATTCTCATCTATGCCACAATCATAGTTAAACAACAAAAAGAAAGAGTAATAACTCCAATCATCCAATGGAAACGAGATATACAAAGAATAGTTTTATTATAACACCTGTGAAGGGAACAAAGAAATGTTACTAGTCGCCCTCTATGGGATGGGTTCTTGGCTATCCTCAAACATCTTCAGCTTGTGTAGAGTCTCTCTCCTCTATAATGTGTAAACCTAGCAAATAATGGTGTGTGACAATGAAAATAATCAGAGTTACAAAAACGAGTGCAACAATGAAAATAATCAAAAGTGAATAATGAATGGAAAACCATTCTATTTATAGAAAAATATTGAGTTATCCTACTAATGTATACTGCGACATAGATCCATGTTGTATTTGTTGGTGGCTATTATTAGTGTCAGTCAGTTCAGCCTGTCACTAGTGATCAAATATGCTCTTACAAGGTGTTGTTAGGGTGTCAAGTCAAGTTTTTGTCATTTCAATGAGTCTTCAAATAAAAATTTGGTCACTGGTTATCGTGTCTAGGTAACTGTTGCTCCCTTCACTTACTCATGGTCTTCATCACTTTTCATGTTCATTGTCTTCTTCAAGGTATCATATCTTCCTTTAAATGTCTTGGGTCATGAAATGGTTAAATGCCTCATTTTAGGTGATGGTCTAGGGTTTCACTTCATGTGTCATCATGATACCATATGTTTCCAAAATT
This sequence comes from Pinus taeda, assembly GCA_000404065.3. Lineage (NCBI taxonomy): Eukaryota > Viridiplantae > Streptophyta > Pinopsida > Pinales > Pinaceae > Pinus > Pinus taeda. The sequence goes on along the minus strand of APFE030391278.1, from coordinate 242,443 downwards.
ATGTCCATCATGTGATTAAGTGGGTACAGGGAATTAGCAACTTAGGGAAATAAAAATAAATGTAAAGGTAATATTTAATTTCAAATAAGACAATGTTGCAGTACACTACCTCGCCTCATCATTTCTCATAGGGGCGTGTTTGCTTCAAAATATGTTTCTGAAAAAATGGAGAATCATTTTACAAAAGTGAAAGCAGCTTTTGTCCATTATAGTCCAAGGAACAAAAACCTCATTCATTTTATGCACAGTTCTTATGATTCCAAAGAAATGTACCAAATCCACTTGCTATGTGAGTGTTGTTTCACTTCTAGATAACTTGACTTCAAGACAACTTTTAAGGGTTTTGGAGAAGGTTTTGTCAGTGCTTGATGACTCTATTATGTATAATACATCCTAATATTTCCAATGGTACCTTCGGCTTGTTATTTGGATTAGTGTAAGGCATCCAAAAGTAATCTGCAAGTTGGTGCTACGCTCTTGTCGAAGAAACCTGAGTTTTTGGAGTGACCTTGGGAAAATCAATTTTTCTCCCTTATGGAGTGTCCAAATTACATTCTTGAGGTGTCCATTTTATAGTAGACTTCAAGATATTTCCAAAGAGCTATCAATATCTCAATTTGGAGTAGCTTAAGGCCTCCAAACGTGGTTTGGAAGATGGTGCTGCGCTTTTGTGAACGACGTTGTGCATAGAAACACTGCGCTATGCGCAGGACATAGTGCTCATAAACCCTTCAAAACTCTCCCAAATCTCAATTTTTCACTTGCAAGATTGATTTTATTTACTTCTGAGCTAAGGAACAATCAAGTAAACTATCATCCTCCATCTTTTGCTTTCCTAATTTCATCTCATGTCAATGATTCTTCAAGTTAGAGTTTGTAGCAAAATTTGCATGGGAAATATTAGGGTGAAAATGGCCATCATTATTTTTAATTTCCAAAACATGTAAAATGATATCCTACACCAGCATACATGTTTAGTGAGCCATTTTGACCATTTTATCCACCTCCAAAAAAAGTTTAAAGACTCAAAAAGAAAAACCCTAGTTCATTCCTAAAGGTTTTTGGGCAAATCTCATCATAAACCCTGTTGTTCCCACCTACAATCAAATAATTTTTCCACTATTTCTCCACTTATTTTCATCAAATTTCAAAGTCCTCTCACATTTCCCAAGACCTCTCCCATCATTTTGTCAAAATCCACCTTCACATCACTTCATTTCCATTCATACCTCACAGTTATTTTTCATTCAAATGGAGGTGGGGTCTATTAGAGTCTAGATCAACCTCAGGCTGAAGGGAGGCAATCCTAGGATAACCACAAACCACACTTAACCTAGTAGCTAGCACTACCAAGTCGAGAGAGGGCTCTCTCCTTGTCAATCTCGGTGGAGATGACTGAATTAAATATATATTTTAGGCTAGGTATAGTAGCTCTAGGGTTTTTGAGTTGATTTTGAAGGTTTCGTTGGTAGGTCAAATGCATCAGGTAGCTTAGGTCTGGGAAATCAAATCAGGGATGCAAACATGTTCCACGGGGTGAGATAGATAAGTGTTTATGCACTAGTAATTGATTGAGATGGTAGGCTTAAGACTGCTGAGGGGTTGAGGAGGGCATGTGGAGACCATGAATCCTCTTCAAACTGCTGAAAACATAGAAAACTAAATGCATTCCCTAGGCAAAGCACTGTTATCAATAAATTTTGCCTATCTACCTTGATTCATTTAGTTTAGAAGAATGGAAGAGATTTTGAAACATATAACACATAGAAATAACTGATTACAGAAGAAGAAACAATGCAGAAACACAATATCACAAGAATCCCACAAAAATAGCTATAAAACTTGGTTTATTCCTGGCTAATCTGTAGGTACAAGTATACAAGGTGTGCACCACTTCCAAAAGAGTCCAACCTTTGCTAATGACTGACAAAACACATCATAGAGACATCAAAACCACCGGAGCTATCCATCAGGGGTTGAATCCATGAGTCAAGGATCTATTTCAACAGCATCTAAACAAGGAACAAAAAAGTCGGCAGTGGAATAGCTTGCCTCTAAAACTAAGGAAATTGGTACATTTAGTTTAAAATCACCTTTGCTTTGATGTATCTACCCCATCAAGTGTTTTACATCAACATTTACATCATGTTACATCATTTACCATGCAAAATTTACCAAGACAAGAAGAAGAAGTCAACTGCTAAAAAAACTAGGCAAAATTTGACTTTTAGGCAAAATTGACAAAACTTTGCCTGATGTGCAGCGCTGCTTCAAGGCTGCTTTTAGAGGCCTTCCACTCATCCAAATTAGGGTCAAGATAGCTTGTTGGAAAGCTCTACCTATCAGGTGTTTGTAACACTTTGAATTTTATGATTTGGAGTTGATTTTCCCCTTCAAAAGTGAATTCTCCCAAGACTGCTTCCTGTGGGTCCAAAAAGTGGTAGAGAGGGCATTTTTTGAGTGTTTTTTGCCCTTTTGGTGGCCAAGATCTTCTCCAAAATTGATGAAACTTTTTGGGTTTACTTATTTTTTGATGTGAAATCGAAATATACAAGCCATTTGTCAAGATTATGCACAATTCAATGTGCAACGCTAGTGGCACTGTGCATCAGCCAGAATTTTCTGTGTTTCTAATTCAAAATTTGGAAAATGACAAAATTGTCTCGAAATTTGCCCAATTTTGGCTCAAAGCTACATCATGGGTTACTTTGTTGGGCTAGAATCACATCAGCCAAAATTTTTAGCTTTTCATCCTTATTGTTTCCCTTTAAGGCCCTCCTTATTCTTGCCCTAAGTTGCTTAATCCTTATGTTGGATATTTTATTCCGGGTCAAATAATGATAGGCCATATGGCGAAGCATTTTCCTTTATTTATTGGTCTTCTCTAGCAACTTCTCAAGGTGAATTTTCACCCTCTCTAACCAAGTTTCTCGGTCATTCTCAATTTCTTGCTCAATGGAGGTCATTTTGACCTTTGCTTTCTTTGCCTTTTGCCAGTTCTCTTTGATTATTTGTAACTCCATGAGGTCTTGTTTGTCAGTCAACTATTTGTTTTCTTGCTCAAGATATTTGATGACCCACTTAGCCCTCTCTAAATTAACCATCAAGGCTTTTATCTCATCCTCTTTCTCCTTGATGATCATGTCTTTGACAGTTCTTGGATCCTAAGCATCCAAGTCAATGACATCTAATCCTTGTGTCTCCTCATGGCCAACAAGGACAAAATCTCTTTCTTGTCCATCACTAGGATCATCCTCATGAATCTTTTCCTTTCCTTTATCTCTTCCCTTCTGTTGTTGCCTAGCATGTACTTGTTGAGTTGGAGAAGAAGGCAAAGCCCCTTCCACTCTAGGTGGAGATAGCATTTTCCTATGGTCTGTAGATGAAGGTGAGACCCCTTCCACTCCTTGTGGAGATAGTACTCGCTTGGCAGCTAAAAAGAGCATCCTAGTGCCTCTTTGATAGGTAATCAACACAGGAACATTCTCTGTTTTGGTTTCAAGTTCCTTTTATTGTCCTAAAGGCTCACCTTCTTCTTGGGGATCTGATGAAAAGATTTGAGGCCACTTGAACATCTCATGGGAAATGAAAGTTTCCCATGGCATTCCCAATAGAGTAAGCTGATGCAAAACAATAATTTTGATGACAGAGAAATGGTAGATACTATTGAGTTGTTGTGGATATGATTTCCTCTTTGCAATCATTGTCATCCTTTCTATGTTTTTGCATATGAAGTAAGGGATGCTCACCATTCTGACCCTGGTGAAATGCATGAGAAATTTGATGTGGTAGGCATAAAGTCTAGAAAACCTACCCTCACATCTAAAGTATTTGATGATAAGTTTCATGAGTGGAACATACTGGTCCTCTAAGAATCTAAAAGGAAACATCCTGCTGAGCTTGCCATGGTACTTAGCCTTGATGTAAGGCTCATAATGCTGCCTGCTGATATTTTCCCTCCTACATCCAGAATTCCTATGGCCTTTGCAATGATAGTGGGTGAAAGAGTAAAGATTACCCCAACAAGATGTACCACATTGTTATCCATGTTTGTCACAAACTATCTTGCTAGATCATGGTGAAATTTAACCCTCTCAACCATCTCACAAACTCAAAACATGACTAATATCTAAAACATGTGGTGGCTAGTGGGCAAGCAAGTAGTTCACTCATGCTGATAGGTTCCTCCTTGATGATTCTACCACCTTTCTGAGGATTTCTCTGCTGCAAATTCCTCTCTCTAGAGCTATCATTTAGGGTGTCTTCCTCATATTCAAACTCACTGTCTCGCTCCTTTTTTGTCTCTTTGGGATGATTTGATGAATGATGGACGGTTATGTGAGGAAAATATGAGTATGAAGAGATTTTATAAGAAGGAAAACAATGGTGAGATGAAATGAGAGGATAAGTGAGTTTATAAGGAACTAGGGTTTGATGTGAGGGGGTTTAGAGCTTGGTGAAGGAATTACTTTTTGTAGGGAAATAGGGGAAGATGATATGGGTTAAGTAATATGGGATTTAAAGGTGAATTTAGGGCAGCTGATAATGGGAAAATGGAGACAAGTGACAAGAGATTGAAATGGTGAGAAATTAGGTAGAAGACAACTAGGGTCTTGAGTTTTAGGAGGCTAAAACCATAAGTAAATCATAAAAACCCTATCTGGATCAAAAGTGAGTTTACTTACTTTATTGGAAGAGAAATACAACAATGAGAATGGTTTGAGGTGAATTTTTGTGGTTTTGAAGTCTTAATGGCCAATGCGCAGCGCTTGCTCACCAATGTGCAGTGCCTCTTTGATGTGCAACGCCTGCTCACCAATGTGCATCGCCTCTTTGATGCGCAATGCCTGCTCACCAATGCGCAACGCCTCTTTGATGCACAGTGCAAGTGTATATTAACAAAAGAGAAAATTTCCTGATGCACAACACCCTTCTGATGTGCAACGCTGAGCTCCCAATGTGCAGCGCCAGGCAAGCTTGCAGCAAATTTCAAGTTTTCTTCCTTTCTTGCTCAATCTTCCTTCAAAACACGATTTTAGCTCTTCACTTGAATTTTTCACAATGAAATGGATTTCTTTCACTGATTTTTCTTTATATACCATACACTTTGATTTATCTTCATTTCAAACCCACTTTTCTAAAGTCTTGGTAACTTTATCAAAAACTATGTTTTTCAATTTGGATCTTGACCCCTTTTCTTGGCAATTTGATGGACCGATGTCTTGATGCTTTTGTTTTTGCAGTGGCAGGAGTTGGAAAGGTGACCAGGAACAGCTGTTGAGTGCTTATTACATATAGAAACAATTAAATTACATGAAATTTTACAAAAATAGAACAATACTCTGTTTTCACCTCAAACTGAGTTTGAGGTGAAAACCTTATTAAATTTACATATGGTGAAAATTCAGAAATATCTGAAGATTCATATATCTTTCACATGTCTGCATGACCCTTATTTTCTAAAAATTTGACTTCAATGAAACCCTAATACCTCATGTCCTTGAAAACCCTAAGACCTAAGACTTCTTTAAATCAAATGGAGCAAAGATGAAAATTGACTTCAAACCATTTGACTGAATGATGACTAGAAGAGGTCAACAGATATCATGTGATGGGGAGTAAAAGCTAGAGTAACATCTACCATCAGTTGATCCATGACTTAATGGAATGCAACTGATTGAATGTGGGACTCCTAACATGAATGCAACAGAGTAAATTTTGATCACTGATGGCAGTGTGAAGACACTGACACTAACAAGGTCATCTAGCAAAATAGTGGAGAAGACTCAGCTATCCAATCCTGAGGTGACTAAAGTGTATAAGAAGGGCCAGAGGCTTGTGTTTTCTTCTCATAGAGAGAAAGGGGCCAAGCCTTTTTCATCGACAAAGCAAGAATCGACACCAAAAGAGAAAGACACAGTTGAGCATGAGTTTCAACTAGTTGATGCTAAGGCTGAGGATCAGACTTCAAACATGTGACAGAAAAATAGGGACAAGAAATATCAAATCAAGGAGCTAGCAATCAATTTGGAAAGAGAAAAATATTTCATATCATTCCTTGAACAAGAAGACAGTCAACTCAAAGCGAAGGAGTTGATCCTAGGAAAGGAAAGAGAAAAGTTATTGCAACAAGTTGGAAAAGCCAAGGAGATCATGACATCAAGCGAGCCTGAAGCATCACAGGTGAAAGGGAAAAGGAAAAGACCAAGAACCAGAGGTCTCAAGGAAGCTTTGCAAGAGGAACAAAAACAAATATCACTTAATGAAGACCTTGACCTAGAAGAAAGGATTTCCCGAAACGTACATCAAGATAAAGAATATTGGCTCAATAGGGTAAATGAACACTTAGAGAAGCTCCTGTAGAAGGAAAATAGAGATAATAAAATTCTCAGACACATGGCGCATCAATATCAAGCTCAAAACATGATCGCCAATGTTAAAGTGAAACAACTTAAAAACAAGCTCAAGGAGACCAAAAAAGATCAAAAGGATAAGGGAAATTTGGAGATGCTTGTTGAAGCATCCATGAAGCTACAACAAACTCATTTTTACACCTTCCATCCAATTTTGATCTAATTCTAAGCATTTTTGAGCTTTTTGGGCAAATTTTGGTCTAAATTCATAAATTTGGCCTTTCCAGAAGTGCGTTGCGCTTTTTCCTCAAGCATCCATTTGAGGAAAGGTCTACATTTTGGAAATTTCTTGGCATCCTCTAAAAACCCATTTGGCCAGATTTTGCAGAGGTGGCTTAGTTTTGTAGAAAGGTGCAAAAAAGTGGCAAAAAAATAGCATTTTGGACCACTTTTTGACAAGCGTTATGCTTCTAGAGCGACCTTGGGAGAATGGATATTTGAAGGCCTTCCCATGCTCGAAATTCAGAATTGAAAACTATTTTGGAAACTAGACTTGAAGGTCTAGTTGACTATTCTCTCAGATTTGCATTTTTACCCTTGGAACGCACCTGAAAATGAGCTCAAAGTTGGCGTTGCGCTTCTGCACTTTCTATGTTTTTATTTGAAAATTTTCACTATGTAAAATTTCTAGTTTCTAGTCTGACTTGGTCAAAGTCAATATTCTCTATGTAATGGCACAAGTTACAAGGCTAGGTGATGTAGGCATGAATAAATGTATATCATAGGTTTTTTTTATGTTTAGTAGGCCTCATAAAAGAAGAAAAATCCTAAACAAACTCTTCATGATGTGTTTTGAGTTGCACCTTCTCACTCTCACTTGTTGGTTGAGAGAATCTTGGGGTCAGTTACTCCACCAATGAATTTGACTCCTGAAGGTGGGAAAGTGGTCTAGGAGAGTCTATAAGTATTATTTCACTTCAGGAGAAGAAGGTTGAAATTTTTGTGAAGGAGGCTTGCATTGTAATCATCTTTTAGCTAATACAGATATAGGTTGCAGCTATTTTCAAGGAACTCTAGCCGAGTGAGTTCATGGTGCTTGTACTTCATTCTTTTTGTTTTCTCATGGTCTAAACATCATTATCTGCATTATATCTCTTCTTTCTATGAATTCCTTGTGATAAAATACTCATAATTCTTGTTTTTAAATCTCTGTTATCTGGTTTTCATGGTTATGTGTTTTGTCTTCCTACGCTAATGAAATCATGTTTATTTATGCTCATTAGTTTCTTCCACACTATTTCCTCTATACTACATTAAAAAATACTCAAATTACACCATGGCTTCTGACATCTAGCTCCTTCTTATGTTTTCTCCTATATTCCCACAACCTATACCTACTTGTGGCTCCAAAACCTAAGTTCAACGAATCCTTAAAAAAATCAAATTTTCACAAACAAATACACATATCTAGCCTAAAATTCATTTGCTTTAAATTCATATCACTGATAAGAGACTTAGAGAGATCCCTTTCATGCTTAGTAAGGCTAGCTACTGAGCTGAAGTGGTTTGAGGTTACCCTTCTCGATTTCTTTTTTAGCCTAGGAGATTGTAAGGACTAACATTTTTGGCAAAACTACCAGGGAACAAAAGATCATATCCTCCCTGGAAAGAAGGACAAGGATCAGATCTGATTGCTGATGGTGAACTGTGATCAGACATAAGAAAGGTTGTGCATCTTTCACCTGGCAACTCCAGTGTCGAAGAATCCAAAGGTTTAGAAATTTTATGGCAACTCCACTATTCAAAAACCGGTAGTTTGAAGAACTTCTTTGTGTCTTAATTGTTTTCAAGATGGATTCAATTGCTCGAAGGTATGCTCCTATGAATCAAGCTCATATTCCTGGTTTTTCGAATCATATTCCTTGCATAGATTGGCAAACTAATCTACCCAAATCCATAGATGGAAATGAGGATGAGGCTATTCTGCATCTAATAAAATTTCATTGGCATATACATAAGCTCTGGATTAAGTTTCATGAGGATTTCTTGATGAAAATGTTTATGGCTACCCTAGAAGGAGAAGCAAGATCATGGTATGAAGGATTGAAGCCATGTAGCTTATTCTCTCTTAAAGAATTCCACACAACATTCTTTGAGTTTTATGGAAAATATCATCATTCATTCTTGTTGTTCGAAGATTGTTGTGAATCATGTGAACACTTCATTCAATACCTTGAAGAAACTTTTGGTGATGAAGAAAGTTTAGATTATGAGATCATAGAGGCCCTCTATGAATATTCTTCCCAAAAAAAAATAACAGAGGTTAGCTACTTTCATAAAAAGGATCATTCACAACACACATCAACTCCTTCTTTTCTTGAAGATGAAACAGATCTACATCCTAAAAATTAAGAAGAAATTGGTTCAAGTGAAAATTTTGAAATTGCATGTACAAAAAACTTAAGCTATGAACCATCTAATGACAATGATCATCTACTTTTGCAATGAAATAGTGAACAAGAATTTGTTTACCTTGATTCTCGTGGCAGTCGAATTGATATTCTTCCTATTGAAGCACATGAGGAATCAAAAATACTTTAAGTGGTCACTGCATTTAAAGTTTTCCATGAGCATCCAAAACCCTATCTTTTGGATGAGAGGTATGAAGATAGCCATTCACTTGTTTTTTTAGATTGTTCTTTCTCTGAGGTTTTATTTCAAGATCAGGTTTGTGAAGACCAAGATGAGGTTTCTGATGAAATGTATGAACAAGGATCTCTAAACACTCACCACTCATATGTCTCTCCAGCTCATCCATTTTCTGAAGCACTATTTCAAGGGCAAATTCATGCAAATCATAATTTTAAATTAGCATGTGTGAAGGTTTCAAACAATGTAATTATGGTAGAGAATAATCATCAAACATTAAAAGCAGATTATGAAGAGGAGAGTAGCAATAAAGAAGAGGTTGTTTTAGATCCACTTGCACATGATGGTCTTCCTCCAGATTCAGAAAACGAAGAGTGTGCTTGTATTTCTTTTGAATTTCAAGATATGCTAATGTTCCAAATTATTATAGACCCTATTGCCAATTTACTGCAACCATCTGGAAAGATGAATTTTCTTGTATTAATTGATCATGAACACATATTCAGTGGACACTCAGAGTTCCCTAGCTTTTGTTTGTTCTACCTGCTCAAGGAAAGTACAAGCAGAATTCAAGTAAGTAGCCACTTGCTGGATTGGTTACATAGGAGGGATCATTACACATGATTGTATATACATATTTAGTAGGTGGGCAGTTATCATTAGGATTTGAAGCTCGAGGTGAAGGCCCTAAGATTCTGATGATCTGCTGCCATAAGTAAGTTCAGTCAATGTTTTTTATAGTCAAGTTAGTCGGTTAGTCAGTCAGTTTTCAGTTTGAGTTTAGTCTTCGCATTATGACTCTATGCCCAATGGATAAGGCTACTTGGTCTATGGTTTTCATGACACCTCCAAGGAGCTGCCATCCTGAGTTGGAACTAATGTTAGTGTCAGTCAGTTCATCTTGTCACCAGTGATCAAATATGCTCTTACAAGGTGTTGTTAGGGTGTCAAGTCAAATTTTTTTCATTTTAGTGAGTCTTCAAATAAACATTTGGTCACTGGTTATCATGTCTAGGTCACTACTGCTCCCTTCACTTAATCATGGTCTTCATCACTCATCATGTTCATTTTCTTCTTCGAGGTATCATATCTTCATTTAAATGTCTTGGGTCATGAAATGGTTAAATTCCTCATTTAGGTCATGGTCTAGGGTTTCACTCCATGTGTCATCATGATACCATATGTTGCGAAAAGTATGTCCATCATGTGATTAAGTGGGTAAAGGGAGTTAGCAGCTTAGGGAAAGAAAAATAAAGATAAAGGTAATATTTAATTTCAAATAAGACAATGTTGTAGTACACTACCTCGCTTCATCATTTCTCATAGGGACATGTTTGCTTAAAAATATGTTTTCTAACAAAATGGAAAATCATTTTACAAAAGTGAAAGAGGTTTTTCTCCATTATTGTCCAAGGAACAAAAACCACCTTCAATTTATGCACAACTGTTAGGATTCAAAATAAATTCACCAAATACACTTGCTACAGGAGTGTTGCTTCACTTCTAGACAAATTGACTTCAAGACAATTTTTTCAGGGGTTTGGAGCCAGTTTTGTCAATTCTTGAGGACTCTATTGCGTAGAAGACATCCTAAGCTTTCCAATGGTACCTTCCACTTGTGATTTGATTAGTGGAAGGCACCCAAAAGTATTCTGCAAGTTGGAACTGTGCTCTTGTCAGAGAAACCCTGAGTTTTTGGAGTGACCTTGGGAAAATTAATTTTTTTCCCTCGTGGAGTGTCCAAATTACATTTTTGAGGTGTCCATCTTATAGAAAACCTCAAAATATTTCCAATTAGATATCAATGTCTCAATTTGGAGTAGTTTAAAGCCTCCAAACATGGTTTGGAAGATGGCGTTGCACTTCTGTGAGCTGCATTGCACTTTGGTGCTGCGCGTAGGATAGAGTGCCCAGAAATCCTTCAAAACTCTTCCAAATCTCACTTTTTCACTTGCAAGCTTGATTTTACTAACTTCTAAGCTAAGGAAAAATCAATTTCACCATCATCCTCCATCGTTTGCTTTCCCAATTTCATCCCATGTCAATCATTCTTCAACTTAGGGCTTGTAGCAAAATTTGCATGGGAAATGTTAGGGTGAAAATGGCCATCATTATTTTTTTATTTCCAAAACATTTAAAATGATATCCTACACCTGCATACATGTTTAGTGAGCCATTTTGACCATTTTACCCACCTCCAAACAAAGTTTAAAGACTCAAAAACAAAAACCCTAGCTCATTCCTAGAGGCTTTTGGGTAAATCTCATCATAAACCCTGTTTTTCCCACTTGTAAGCAAATCATTTTTCCACTATTTCTCCACTTATTTTCATCAGATTTCAAAGTCATCCCACATTTCCCAAGACCCCTCCCATCATTTTGTTAAAATCCACCTTCACATAACTTCATTTCCATTCATACCTCACAGTTTATTTTTCATTCAAATGGAGGTGGGGTCATCTAGCAAAATAGTGGAGAAGTCTCAGCTATGCAAACCTAAGGTGACTAAAGTGTATAAGAAGAGTCATAGGCTTGTTTCTTCTTCTCACAGAGAGAAAGGGGCCAAGCATTCTTCATTGACAAAGCAAGAACTAGCGGCAAAAGAGAAAGACACAGTTGAGCATGAGTTTGAATTAGTTGATTCAAAGTCTGGGGATCAGACTTCAAACATGCAACAGACAAATAGGGATAAGGACTATCAAATCAAGGAGCTAACAATCAATTTGGAAAGAGAAAAATATTTCATATCATTCCTTGAACAAGAAAACATTCAACTCAAAGCAAAGGAGTTGCTCGTGGGAAAGGAAAAAGCCAAGTTATTACAGCAAATCGGCAAAGGTAAGGAGATCATGACATCAAGTGAACCTGAAGCATCACAGGCGAAAGGGAAAAGGAAAAGACCAAGAACCAGAGGTCTCAACGAAGCTTTGCAAGAGGAACAAAAACAAATATTAGTTAATGAAGACCTTGACCTAGAAGAAAGGATTGCCCTAAAGGTACATCAAGATAAACAATATTGGCTCAATAGGGTAAATGAACTCTTAGAGAAGCTCCTGGAGAAGGAAAATAGAGATAATCAAATGCTCAGAAGCATGGCACATCATTATCAAGCTCAAAACATGATTGCCAATGTCAAAGTGAAACAACTTAAAAACAAGCTCAAGGAGACCAAAAAAGATCAAAAGGATAACAAAATTTTGTAGATGCTTGCTGAAACATCCATGAACCTATAAAAAAATAATTTTTACACCTTCCCTTCAATTTTTAGCTAATTTTGAGAATTTTTTAGTTTTTTGGCAAATTTTGGTCTAAATTCAGAAATTTGGCCCAAGGCGTTGCACTTTTTCCTCAGGCATCCATTTGAGGAAAGGTCTTGGAATCCTCTAAAAACCCATTTGCCAAAATTTTTCAGAGGCGGCTTAGTTTTGTAGAAAAGTGCAAAAAAGTGGCCAAAAACTAGCATTCTGAACCATTTTTTGACAGGCACTGTGCTTCTAGAGTAACCTTGGGAGAATGGATGTTTGAAGGCCTTCCCATGCTCCAAATTCATAAATCCAAATTGTTCTAGAAACTAGACTGGAAGGGCTAGTGGACTATTCTCTAAGATTGAAATCTTGACCCTTGGAAGGAACCTAAAAATCAGCTCAAAGTTGGCACTGCACTTATGCACTTTCTATATTTTTATTTGAAAATTTTCACTATGTAAAATTTCTAGTTTCTAGTCTAACTTGGTCAAAGTCAAGATTCTCTATGTAATGGCACAAGTTATGAGGCTAGGTGATGTAGGCATGAATGATGTATATCATAGGTTGTTTTTTATGTTTATTAGGCTTAATAAAATAAGAAAACTCCTAAACAAACTCTTCATGAGGTGTTTGAGTTGCACCTTCTTACTCTCACCTGTTGGTTGAGAGAATCTTGGAGTCAGTTCCTCCACCAAGGAACTCGACTCCTAAAGGTGGGAAAGTGGTCTAAGAGAGTCTATAAGTACTATTTCACTTCAGGAGAAGAAGGTTGAACTTTTTTTGAAGGAGGCTTTCATTGTAATCATCTTTCAACTAATACAGATATAGGTTGCAGCTATTTTCAAGGAACTCTAGCAGGAGTGAGTTCATAGTGCTTGTACTTCATTCCTTTTGTTTTCTCATGGTATAAACATATTTATCTACATTATATCTCTTTTTTCTATGTATGCCTTGTGATAAAATACTCATAATTCTTGTTTTTCAATCTCTATTATCTAGTTTTCATGGTTATGTGTTTTGTCTTCCTAAGCTAATGAAATCATGTCTATTTATGCTCATTAGTTTCTTCCACAATATATCCTCTATACTACACGGACAAATACTCAAATTACACTATGGCTTCTGACATCTAGCTCCTTCTTATGTTTGCTCTTGTATTCCCACAGCCTAGACCTACTTGTGGCTCGAAACCCTAAGTTCAGCAAATCCTTAAAAAAAACGAAATTTTCACAAACAAATACACATATCTAGCCTAAAATTCATTTTCTTTAAATTCATATCACTGATAAGAGACTTAGAGAGATCCCTCTCATGCTCAGTAGGGCTAGCTACTAAGCTAAAGTGGTTTGAGGTTACCCTTGTCGATTTCCTTTTCAACCTAGGAGATTGTAAGGACTAACAACTATGATCTATTTGATGAGTCACATGGATCGATTGTGTATTCACTGTGACCATGCTTTATCATTTCATGTCATATATCTGCAGTGTATGTTTTCGTGGCCATGTTCATTATCTCTTTATGGCCGAGCATGGGATTCCTGTCTTAGATATGTTATCAGCAAAATTGAGACTTTAGCATTTGAGTTCCTCCGATCAATATTTGTAGTCTTGGCTCCTTCCTCCCATTTTGAGCTTGGAGTATTATTGTAATGCATTTCATCCATCAGTTTCTCTTTTGATGTCATGCATTAGGGGGCATTTTTTATAACCCTATTTTCACTCTATTATAGTGAGAGGAACCCAATATTAACTTACCTCAGGTTTTTGGCTAAAATACATCCCTTTTCACCCTTTTTTTACTTATGTGAGATTTATCCCATGATAAAAAGGTGAAATTACATGATTGAGCAATTTCTCATGATTAATTTGCCAATATATTATAATTATGGGATAGTATTTATTTCATAATTGAAATAATTGAGAAAAAACTCATAATTGTGAAAAAGGTTTCTAGAGCTTGTCATTCACAAGGAGATCAACTTGACCTACTTGTGTATGAGTTGGATAGGGCTCCATTATTGTAGAAGTTTCCTAACTTCTGAAGCCCCTAGTTTTATAGATACATTCTCCAAAAGGATAGAATGAGCCTTTATAATCTCACCAAGAGGAAAGGGTGTTAGATGGAGTATCCAAACTATAGTGTGAGAGCTCTACTATATTAGGAAAGGAGACCATACTACAATCTTGAGGGGAGGATATCCTTTGCTAGAAGGTATACATTTGTTGTACTTTCATTTTGGATTAATAGATACATGTTCCTTTTCTATATCCATGTTTTGAATATGTTTTATGCATGCATATGTTGGTTTTATGTTGATGATCCCTATGCGGAAAGGTCATTGTTTTCTTGTTTTATTGTGTTGTGTGTAGGGTCTTACTTTATTGCGGGTGGAAGGATATTTTCAAGTGTAAGAATTCTTCTTGTACATTGGACCCAAGATACTTTACCGAATTGCAAGGATACCAGGTGTCAACTTCTAATATCCATTATCAAGTGCAAGTGTTAAATGTATTTGTTTGTATAACAAAGGATTGGGGTTTAAATATTTGATCTTTTTCATGGTCACACACAAATCTAGGTAAATCATTCTCTAGTCTACTGGGTTAAATGTAATCATCTTTCTCTAGTAAATTTTTCTTGTAACATTCTTTCTTTATTCTTGTAACTTAAGAAGGGTATTTATCCTACTCTAAACCAATAGGAATGGCTTACCCTAATATTCTTGCAAAAGTTGAAGGGAAGGAAAAAACATGTTGGGATATAGGATGGCTTCTTTTCCTTACACCAGGAAGCAAGGATAGATATTTAGAGAAGTTTTAGGTGTGGCTTAGTCAGCACATAAAGGATTCATTCGAGAAGAGTGTTAGTTCCTTTGCTTGAAGAAGATGGTCATTTTGATGATATGAATGAGGTTCCTATTGGTTGAATCAATAAGGCTACTTCCCTGCAAATAGTAATTAGATGAATGTTTCAATATGATACCATTTTCTAAAGAAAAATCATATAATCTAAGCAATGAAAAACATGTTGCATTT
Source organism: Pinus taeda (assembly GCA_000404065.3). Taxonomy (NCBI): domain Eukaryota; kingdom Viridiplantae; phylum Streptophyta; class Pinopsida; order Pinales; family Pinaceae; genus Pinus; species Pinus taeda. The sequence continues at coordinate 227,161 of APFE030391278.1, read as the reverse complement.
TCAAAACAAGTGAAGTCATAATTCCAAACCTGGTAATGATATTTTTCTTAAGGAAGTTGATGACTTCCTGATTTTTCACTTGCTTGAGTGGAGCCACTTCTTCCCACCGTGTGAAGTAATATGTGGTAGTGGGAATATAGCGGTGCTACTTCGATGAGTGTATAAAAATCTCATTGATAACATCCAAACCCCATTATTGAAATGGTTCTTCCACAATGGGGTGGTTGACTTCTTTCCTCGGCCAACAAACTTCTAGGCATATGTGTGAGAATATTTGAAAAATGCAAGCCAATAAAAACTAGCTCACATGAGTTTGTGCATTGTAGCATCACCCGCAAAGTGTTCTCTGACTAGTTCATCATGGAGGTCACACAACACCTTTTCTGAATCTAGTGCTTCTAAGCATTTGAGTAGTACTCCACTATGGTGCTTTATAAAAAGCACCACATGTACCAACTGGTAAGACAGAGCTTTTAATCTTACTAACCTCTTCTATCATGTGGATAAATGAGAGGTAAAAGTACCTTTCTCAAGATATTGTCACACATTTGCATACCAAGATTTTGAGATATTAGTGGGGGAAGCTCACTTTACGTTGTACATCTTGATCTCTTTCTCCCATCCAGATGAATCATATTTTGATGCATTCACTACTTTTGTGGCTAGTGGACATAACCCATGGCCCTTGATTGTGTGAATTTGTTGGAATTCTAGATCTTACTCCTATAAACCATTCATTCATTTAGCTCTTCTCTCACCTAACTCTTGTTGAACAAACAATGATATCACTGTTGGGTGTGGAGGAAATATTATTCTTTAAAATATAGGGTCGGAAGTGCTTCTCCACTTTGTAGACCACATAAGAATGTTTATCAATGGTGGGATAATTGAGTTAAGGTCCTTTTATGCTAGAACTCATAAAGGATATAGGTTGCTCATTATTTTGATCATCTTTCTACGTAAGCATGGCAACAAGAGAGGTATCAGAAGAAAAGGTGTAGATCAGGAAATCCTTGTTGAAATTTGGGTTCTACAAGGATGGTGCTTCTGTGATTTCTTATTTAATACAGGAGAATGCATATTTTCCCCTTTTGTCCCACTTGTAGACTGAATCCTTCTTCACCATCTCCTATATGGGTTTCACTATTTGAGTGTAATTGGAGATGAGCTTGTAGAGAAAAGTTATCTTCCCCAAGAAGGACTTCATGGAAATCTTGTTCAGTGGGAAGGGAATCTATGTGATATCCCTGACCCTTTTAGGGTCCAATTTCATCCACTTTTGGCTTTGATTTGGCCCAAGATATTTTCCTTGGAAAGTACAAAAATTCTTTTCTTGGGATGAAGAGATATCCCATATTTTCGACATCATCCAAATATTTTATTAGATGGTGGAGGTGGTCAGGTCTCTTCTTTGAAAATACCATAATGTCATCAAGATACAACACCACACTTTGACCAATCAAACCGTGAAAAGAAATGGCCATCGCATGCTGGAAGGTTGCATTGGCATTAACCAACCCAAAATCCATTCTTCTAAAAGTGAACATACCCCACTTCATTCGAAATGTCATTTTACGTCTATTAGGGTCTTAGATTGGAACCTAGTTGTAACAAAAAAATATATCAAGTAGAGAAAACATTGTTGGCCCTGATATTGTCCATAATATCTTCTCCATTGATGACATCAGATGATTGTATTTTTTTGAGGCGTGGTTTATATTTAAGAAATCTATGCACAAGTGTATTTTCTTGGACCTCTTCCTTATTGGGATAAGATTAGAAACCCACATTGAATTCCTCACTTTATAAATTATGTGAGCATCCAACAACTTTCTTAGTTCCTTCTGAATCATGCGCTCAAATGTCGGATGTACCTTCTACATCTTTTGTTGAAAAGGATTGTCCCCTTCCTTTACTGGATTGTTCACGTGTCATAAATTTTGAGCTCATGATACATATACATGAAGACATCTCAGTACTCCCTGAAAAGGAATAAAGGCTTTCCACTCTTGAGGTGTACAATAAGTACCAAGATTATCAAACTTCAGATCTTCCTTCATTCCAAGATTGATCTTCTCATGTGACAGTATTGAACTATGATTTTTGATGTTACCTAGTCCTCTAAAGTGATTATTTCAGTTATACAACTTCTCTAATGATACCACGACCTTCAGCATGGGGTTCTCCTTTCTTGCTCGAGCCACATCTTGCAACACTTTTTCGTTCTCATATTTGTGTTGGGTTGTGTTATATTCTTTCCACATAGTTAACAGGGGGTTTGAGGGGTACCCATAACCCCACTTTATGGGGTCCAGGGCAGCGCCCCAAATAATTTTGGTTTGGACCCTATGTTAGGTTGGGCGGACCCACCTATGGTTTTGTGCATGATTTTCGTACATGTTTTTTGGATGCGATGGTTTTCGGTCCATGGTTTTGGACGCAATGGTTTTCGGTCCATGGTATTGGATGCTTCGGCATGTATAAATATGTATTGTAACATTCAAAGGAATATAATGAAAAATCAAGCTGGTAGTCC